>CBMN011746218.1:0-13970 GCA_000582825.1 Hordeum pubiflorum | reverse complement strand
GCCCTGTTTTCTACTAGTGACCTCTCATTGCACATGGTTGAGCTTGAAGAATGTGGTTTATGGCTATCACACATGCAGGCCCATGCCGATCTATACGAACTGCCAAACCGAGAGGCTCTTGTGCTATGTGTAGTAAATGGCATAGGATTACACTAGAACACCAAGAAACATTGCAGAACATTATTTTTTAGCCTATTTGCGATGTGCAGACAACTGTGCATGACATTTGTCTGGGCATATATAAACTTCGCCTCAGGAACCTTAACCCTCTCACTCTCTCTGACACCCTCTCCCAATCTTACTATGACAGTGACATCTCTCTCTCTCTCTCTCTCTCACACACACACACACATTTCCACTACGCACACACACATACCTCTACACGAGATGGTCTTGCGTGTTGTTAATGGAGCAGGCACGTCCTCTTCTCATTTCCACCTAGATCTGGAACATAGGAGGAGGAATTCGGCAACACGTCAACTTGTGTCAAAGGCAGGTAGATGGGTGTGTAGCCACGCAAGGTCATGATGTGGAAGGGGTGGAAGATGTGGCGAGGTACTGCAACGACATACATGTGTGGAATGGTCGACAACATGACACCGACACAAGGTGCAAGAGAGGAGGATGACGAGGCCGACACTAATATTGGAGAGGTAGAAGATAAGGTTGGTCTTGGTACCGGAGGATCCCCCTCCTATAATGTGCCAACCCAAATGCGGTACGGTGATCTCACATCTAATGCCAGAGTGGAGTATGAGATGGCCACTTTGGTCATGGCCACAATGTCGACCCCAACCCGAAGCCGCCTCTCGGAATGCGCCAATGTATGACTTGTGTGTGGTACCGATCTTTGTGATTATGATGTTGCATGTGGGCCAACCAACGAGCCCTTGGTTGTCATTGTTAAAAAAATATATGGTTATTTTAAATTTTGCATTGCTTAGTAGTTAAATTCACATAATTCCAATGTTTCCAATGCCAATAGTTGTCTTTGTGGTATTTTTCTATTGTTAATAGTTAGCTTCAACTAATTCCATCGCTAAATATTTTTTATGCAACTATTTTGTTATGACTATCTGTGATTTTGCTATTGTTATTAGTTAAATTCAACTAAGGGCATTGTTCAAGTGAACCTATGTATGCCAGGGTTTCACTATTGTTACTTATTTAGTTTAATAAGTATCTTATGCTATAGTTTCTTTATGAGTATTTAATAATTAAATGAGTGATATGTTTGTTAAAATGAAGCTACGATACTATTTTTCTATACTCAGTACATCAATTTAATTTAAAATTTACGTATTCTACTATTTTGCTAGTCTAGCACTTAATAATTGAACTTATGCAATAATTTATGTTTATAGTTTCTATCATTTATTGTATGTTAATGGAAATAGCTAAATTTGTCAAAACATTCATTCTTTCTATTAAGACCATACAAAATGTTGTTTTATGTGTGTGTGTATATGTGCATATGAAGAGAGAGAGAGAGAGAGAGAGAGAGCTAGTTATCCATAATAGGAGAGGCGAACGTGACTACTCTAACCCCTCACCGTTTCAGAGTGCAAGTGGAATGACGTAGGCATGGATTTTATTGTTGGACCCCCGATGTCAAACAAGGGTGGGTCACTCACGATCACAGGACCAACTATAATGACCCAAACTTGGTAGGGTCTGAATCTCTGAGTTTTACGGTGCTAGTCAATGGATAATTAGCTAGCATGCACAATAAAGAATGACATCATACAATCACGCGTCATAAGTAATGTAAATGCGGATTATTTTTTAGCTTAGTGCCATAGGCAAGAAAAGAAACGGAGAAACATCAAATATAACTATGGTGTCCCATTAACGCCACTGACAAAATTGATAATAGACTTAGTACCCTATTTTGTACCTTTAGTCTCGTCGTATCTGCCACATGACAGGTTGAGGGTAAGTACATTGATTGTACTCGCAAGTTATTCCCAAAATGAATCTAACAATAATATCTTCGACATGCAAGGCAATATCTAGATGCTGAAGGGTCAATTTTGCAAAAAAAGAAACTAGTTTTTTCTTACTAATCTGTTGCAAAATAAACTAGTCTACAATAGCATATGATTATGTTGGGAAACTCCAAATAATCTATTCCCTCGGTTTGCAATATCCCGATAAAATTGATTTATGAAGTTTATGATAGGACTTGCCTGAGGTTTCAAGTCTAGTTGCTCACAACTGAACCATGACCCGGACATGACTAGTCGATTTATTTAACATACTTAAATAAGCGAAGCCACTCATTTAGTGCATTATGTAGATTCTACAGAGTGCTTCAGACAAAGACACATTCACAATGTCGAAACATATATGTGCTCATTGACACATTCTTTAGGGACAAGAGAGTGCTTCATCCAATGGTGTTCAACTTAACAAATGTGTGCTCAGTTCATTGTCGGATTCTCTAGGGACACTTAAGCGCTTCATCCAATACCTTGGGGTGGTCTCCAAACCCTCACAAACTGTTCGGGGGTAATCACAATGAACGATTCCTCTTCGAAGAACTCCTACCACCTAGGNNNNTCCAACCTCCAAGAGTAACAAGATCCAAGGGAAAAAATCAAGACTTGGTCAAATCGCGATGTGCTTTGGTCACAAGAGGGAGAGGGAGTGGATCTACCTTTTGATTGAAACAACCCTCAAGAAAACTCACAAATCAACTCGGGATATTGGATTTTGTGTGAGAGAGTAGTATGAGAGGGCTCACTAGTGTTCTTGGGGAATATTAGAGTATAGTGGTCAACCCTTTCTTAGAGTGGAAGGGGGATATTTATACCCCAAGCAAATTGGAGCTGTTTGAGCACTTGTTGACCTTCCCGGATGATCCGGGCAATGCCCGGATAATCCTGATAGGTAAAAAATGTTTCTTGCCATGCTAGGGTGTCCGGATGTCCGAGAGATAAACCGAATGGATTTGTCTAGGTGAAGTGCAGTGGGGAAGCCGGATGATCCGGGAGTACGTTTGGACGATTCTGGCATGATCCAGATGATCCGGAAGCCCATCCAGTTGATCTAACTCTGGAGAGAGGCTATGGGTGCTTCCTAGACTCCTAGCCGGATGATACAGAGCAGGGTCCGAATGATCCGGGCAAAGCCCGGACGATCCAGGATCTGATCCGGATGATACGACTTTTGAGATAGTGCTATGAGATAGTGCTACGGGTGTCTCCTGGTTCCCTACCCGGATGATCCGGGACTGGGTCCGCATGTTCCGGGCGATGCCCCGATTATCCGGCAGAGAACACAAAGTTATGTCCATGTGTACTGGCTAAGGAGTTTTTGTAGATGTCAGGGTATTTCCAAAACCTATTTTGTAGTAGTGTAGGTGTAGTATGATAGTGACATGATGATGTCACTTGAGCAAATCTTGAACGTACCACTTGGATCCCCTCTTAATAGTGTGGGTTCCTTATAACTCAAGATTTATATAAAAGAGTCTACGCTTCTTCTCTTGTTGTCATCTTCTTGAGTCATATCTCGTTTGATGTGTCCACGATCCCTTCATAATGATGTACTAATATCATGTGTATTCACTTAGCAAACATAATTAGTCCCTTATATGTATTTTGTCATCAACATCCAAATATGATTAAGGCATGATTGCACTTTCACATTTGCTCATTAAATCTATAATCAAAACTTCTTGTTGGTTCCATTTTTATTAGAGATGCATAAAATCACATAATGACCATAAAAAACATCGGCTAAATTAATACCAACATTATCAATAAAGTAACATCATTTAGACACAAGGACACATTTTGGCACAAAAGTTGACATTGATAATAACATTATACGTAAGCGTAAAATTTGCCATTAAATTCTCAATGAAAATGCCATTGGAATTAACATCAATAATATAGATGACATTCAAAGTGCTAATGTCATTAATATTAATCATCATAGAACTCTCCAAATTATAAGATTTTGATTGTCAATATTACATCAAGATTCACCAAACAACAATATTTGGCAAATAATATAGTAACACGTGAACTTTGGAAAAGAAATCCCCTAAACAAAATTCCTTTGTTAAGATAACCATCATAATTACATAAACATTATTTAGAGTCTTTATGCATATGTTAAGACATAAAAGACACCAACCAAAAACCTTTTCTTTTGTGCCAAATAGGGATATGGCCCCAATGACATTATTATAACATATAGCGTGGCATGGAAAATTCGAGCCATGCGACCATCAACATTCTCCTTGAGGTGGCCTTAGCCCATTAATAATGACCACGACATTAAGAAAATGCCATAAGAATGAACTCAACATGAACTTCACTCAAATAAAAATGATATTAACATTACCACCGCATAAAATTTCCTACCATAATTTTTTTAACGTATCATCAGGCCATCAAAACCATATTGTCGGTGCATAAAACATTAATAACATAAATCAAATGCACCATTTGTTTTCGCCTAAAGAGCATAATTTTGCCCCATAATAACCCGCGGCATACCTATAAATATTTCTCATCTTTAAATGTATCTTGACATAGTTTATGGAACATTTTTGTCTCACTTAAACAGTGCATTATTACTCCTTATTATAACAAAAGAAACAGTCATATCATAGAGAATGTACTGATAAACATAACGCGCCGAAGGAATAATTTCGGTCGAGAAGACCTACGGCATCCCGTTAGCGTTTAAGCCCAGCAGTTAAAAACGTTTAGAAGAAAACAAAACATATCCAGCGGGCTGTGACATCCTGGGCAGCAGCCCATGGCCAGAATTCGGCCCGTGAAGCAGCCGCAGCCCGCCTGGCGCTCTGAGTCGCTCTCGGCCGTCCGATCCGCATCGCTCTGGGCCGAAACAAAAGTGTTGTTGGCCGAAAACCTAGCTCGTTCCCCCTTTCCTCCCCGATTCATCAGGTGCGGCGATTTCAGTGACGAAGCGCCGGCGGTGGATCTTGTGGCGCCGACGGCGACGTGGGAGGTGCGGAGGCCTTCACACGTGCACATCCGTAAGTGTTCCGCCGGCCACCTTCTTCCCGCGCGTCATCCAGAAACGGCGGCGACGATGCCCACGCACGGCGGCGGCTGTGCGGGATCTCGGTGCCCACTTGATAGTTGTGATGACAACCTGGAGGGCGTCCGTGACGGTGGAGAAGAGAAGGAAAATTACAGTGATAGCAGGACAGGGAGCAGTGAGACGAGCAGAATAGCAATGGCTTTCATGGCAGGATTGAGCCTTGGCAAGAACTGGGTTCAGCCATTGATCCGCAAAAGAAGCATGGAGCCTTTCGTCGTCACAAGAAGAGGGGCGGAATCTTCGATCATCAGCAGGAGAAGCGTGGAGCCTTTGATGGTGCCATTGCCACCAGCTGATTCTCTAGGATATGCACACCCAAGTGGTCTGGGTCAGGTGCCGTCACTAGCACCCGATTCTTTGATGTCTTCACATGGACGTGGTGGTTTGGATCCGACGCTGCTGCCGGTGATATGTGGAGAAACTTCATCTGGCCCTGCTGTCGGCTCTTCTGGAATTCTGTTGCGTGGATTGGAGGTGCTGCTAGAGCTGATCCGCACTAATGCTGCTGATGTTCCTGCTGTTAAGTCTCCCTTGGTCTCTTTACACGGACCGGATTTGAGTGAGGTGCAAGGGCTGATCAGTGCGAGTGAAACTAGTTCGATTGGGAATTCGCCCGAGGAAGATATGGTTAGCTTCATCAAGGAATCTATCCCCTCGCGACCATAATTTCCTACAGGCAAGATTCTCTTTGAAATTTCCTCTATCCGCACAAATTTGTGCTTGATAAAGACTATCGTGCTTTATGATGATCAAGGTAGTACTTTAGTTTACAAGTCCAAGGAAGGAGAAAAGGATCGGTTTATTAAAAGACGCTCCATTTGGTTATCAGAGGATACAGGAAGAAAACCTTATGCTTTCATGGTATGATGATATTTCTTCATAAACTAAATCGTCGTCCTTTTCTTTTAGTGATTGATTGTGGTGAATTTACTGCTGATGTTTTTTATAATATAATATAATGCAGGACTCTCTTGTTCTCAGAGGCCCGACCCGTCCCATGACTGCTTATCATGGGTGCTGGATCATGGAAATTGATGTTCCAGTTGAATCATCTTTCGAGCCTGAAGAAATACCCGGGAGAGTATTCGAGACCACGTTTTCGTTGGATGATGATTCCCTTGACAAACCCAGGGGTAGTTTGATTTCTATGAGAGGTGGCATCGTGGTCATCACATCGGTGACTTTCAGCAACGCACTTCGCTCTACAATCCGATTTGTTCTACTCTGTTCTCACCCCGATGGCAGTTTTGATGTGCGCCCTAAAGTGGAGGGCGAGCTTGTATTATCCGTTGAGAGTTATCCGGTTGGCTTCACTGTTTTCAAGAATCAAGTCGAGGATGATGCTGTTCATTTCGTGAGACGGAGTCGCACAGCATTCGGACAGGATTGCACAGCATTCGAACAGGGTTGCACAGCATTCGAACTTCCCTTGCTTCGGCATGTTGTTGCACTGCCTGTAGGATCTCGTGTACGTGTCCATGGGACTTTGAAACTAGCGACTTTGAAAGTGTTTGTGGATCAGTATCTGGTGCTCGACGAGAGTGTTGTATGGGCTAGATGGACTCTGGAAACGGGCCTGGATGCTGCTATATGCATTGAGGCAAGTTCTACTTTCTAGAGCTCTAGTTATAGGACTGCCTAATGGGCAATCTGTAATTACTGCACCGATTATTATTTTCTGGCCTGAACTTGTAGTAGTTTAATTAGCCCCATTGTAACGGACTAGCAAAAATGCCCGTTGGTTGCAACGGGAGATGAAAAAATAGCACATGTCTCTAAAATGATAAGCATTTCAAGTCCTTCACATGTGTACGTCCTCTGTTTTAACATGACGTACAATGGATCGATTGAGGGTAGGTTTTTCAGCATGACGTACAATGGATCGATAGAGGGTAGGTTTTTTCAAGATGCCATTTTGAAACATGAGATGTGGTCCTGAGCCAACTTAGTTCAACTTATTAGTTCATTCTGAAATTAAAAAAATTGTACCTAATGCCACGACCTAAAATGAAAAGAAATAATATTGCGAACAAATTTAAAGTAAGTTGCCGAGTATATAAATCTGGAATAACACTGACAACAAGCAAACCTGCTTCTTTGTGTTAGGCGAGATCAGGAATGGTACCTTGTCAACACCTTCCCTCCCAATCGTTACGACTTGCGCGAACTCCAAACCCTAACTCCCCAACTCCAACATTGCTCCTTTCCGTCCCTGTATCATTTGTAGCCAGCCTACCATCAATGTTTCTGGGTTGCAATTGGAGAAACTTTGACGTGTATATGTATCTATTAGGAAAACACATCCGCGGTTCATGAAAATTCTATGTGCAAAATAGACCGTGTGTTGCAATTGACATTATAAAATAAATTTGAATTTGCATGGTATTTGAGAGTTTACCTGTCGTAGCTCCCAGTCAGTTTAATTCTGACTCCCTTATCTTCCCTTTGGTGAGAAATCACTGGGTTGCAATGTTAATCTCTGGAAAACAGAAAATGATACTATTTAAATATGTAACATTTGGCTTAGAAAGTTTCAATTAGATTATCGATCAAATATATGGCACTCCATATATACACAAAGAGTGGTCAAAATTTTATTGTTGAATTTGGATCAAAATTAACTTCTTTGGTTTCTCAAAAGGAAACGAACTTACTTCCAATGGAGAATTACCTCGACACGTGATGCTCAATGGAAGCAAACATTTGTGTAAATCTAAGCAAAACCAAATCAGTGAAATGCACGATTTGTGTCCAGAATAATCTGTGATCATGTGTAGTTTATTTCGTCGAGCTGGTATTGGCTAGTTTACCCCCCTTTTAGGTTAGATCGTTTTTTTATCTCCTTTTCTCATCCCATTGTAACTTACTGATCTTATTATATGAAAATTAACCATAGACCAATTGTTCTACTGAAGGGGTTAAAAAATCACGATGCAATTTCAAAGAAGAAAATGAAGTATCGCTTATTAGGAAAATCACCATCCTGTCCAATGTTTTTAATTTAGGGAACAAAATAATTTCGGACCTCACCGAAATATGTAATTTTTTGAAAATTTCCTATATTTCGGACATTATTTTGGCTTTCAAGGTTTCAAATTTCACTTAATTGTAATGAAAGCGGACGCTAATTTGTATTACTAATTAAGAGAACAATATATGTGCAAGGAAAACAGATCAAATTGGACATCTGCTCGGCATCTCGGTCATTTGTCTGCCAAATGATTCAGCAAAAATGATTAATTCTATTAACATCAATTAGCTTGTTTACGGGCAAGCAGTACCTGCATACATTGAGGAGAGCTCTTAGTCATGGATTTCGAGTCTGTAAGGATATCGAGGGTAGCTCTTGGCTGGACATATAAGTAGTTACCTGTATATCATATTGGTATTTTCCCAGGGAAATTAATAACAAAACTGTTTGCTCTAAGCAACTTGGCCAAAACAGGACTGTGTGTGTGTACCATGGCAGTGAAAGTAGTTACTAACTGTTCAACCATTCCAGATATTTCACAAGATTATAACTTTCAAATAGAAAAGAGAAAACCTAACAGCGATAACCAGTAAACTACTTTTGCATGGTATACCTTGTCAGGCTTACAATGGGACTTCTAGAATATAAATAGAGAAAATTAGGGATTTGGACAAAAGAAATACAGTCTCGGTTAGCTCATTGGACAAAAGAAATACAGAATTTAAATGTAATAGATGATCAAACCCTCTCTTTTGCACACTATCATGGGTTAGCTCATTGGACTCCCCTTGAACTCAAACACAGGTTGCGAGTTCGATCGATCTTTCTCACAATTTTTTTTGCCTCCTTTGGTCCGGATCCCTTTGATGGGCTGAGGCCTATGCTAGCCGGTTGGGACGTAGGGGGCTTCGTTGGGACAGTGACGGATGCATTTTTCTCTTCCCGAACGATGTACGAAAGTTATCGCACGTACGGAGGAAAATTAGGGTCGCAGAAATTGGGAGTAAGAAACCTTAACCTCTTTATTAATAGGTATAGATTTGATGACCATGTGCGGATGAAGTAATGCTCTAGTTATTAAACTAAAGAACTACCGTGTCAGCAGTAATATTTGGCATATCTATCTATCTCGATTGTTAGTAGAATGTCCACTGCCGTCAACTGCACCAGATGCTTATCTTTCCTACTTCTAAAGATTTGAGTTGGTGGTGACTTCACCCACCCATGTACCCTCCTTCTACACATGGGACTCGACAAATTAAAATAAAAAGCAAACAGTGGACTTGAACTCGATGGTGGAGTCAACCGCTGCTCTTTCCCAATCGCCATTTCCTGGCCTACTGCCCAATTGCCATACTCCATGTGCCCTTCAGTTTCTACCAGACCACGACATCAGCAACGCTCGCTCCCCCATAAGTCCACAGGTCAGGCTGGACACGAACCGGACCGAGGTAGCCAAAAGCTTGTCGGCGATGAGCCAGGCCAGGGCTCAGTTCGATGCTCCGGCGAGCCCCTATACGAGGCTCAGACTAGGGATGAAAATGAAGCAATTTTTTTTTGCTTTTTCGTAGGAAAAATGGAAATGGAGAGGAAATATGAAAACTGAAACGGAAAATTTGCAAAACAAAAATGGAAATGGATTTTTTTATGCGAAAATGGAAACAAAAACAGAACAGTGTTTTCCGATGGAACAGGTGTGGATACAAAACTTCCTGTTCATTACTATAGCCCAACCAGCAAGAACAGACAATGACCCATTTGAAGGCCAACTTCCACTACCATACATATACTCAAGTAGACCCTATACGTAATGGTCCAGTACCACTGCAATACTACGCTAAGTTGCTAACCTAACCATATTATTTGCAGCCATGCTAACAATTCATAAATTAGTTGTTTATTCGTCTGCATTCTCTATAATTCAAGTGGTTTTTAAGTTCCGCTTTTGTTGTTGTGCCTGTTTCGTATTCGTCCGTTTCCAGTAGTATTTGTTTGCGTATTCATTTGCAGGGTTTTTGTACTCATTTTCGCTTCCGCAAAGGAAATATGAAAACGAATGTGGCAGCACCCACTTCTGCTCGTTTCCGCTCCATTTCCACCCCCTTATCTCAGACCGACTAGCCCTTTGGCCCGGGCGGGTGGGCTGGCTCGCCAGTGCCAGGCGGACCCAGGTTGCCGCGACGGCGGCATCGGGAACATGGTGAAGCGTCGGGATGTCGGGGAGAATGCTCTGGTCGAGCTTGTGGAGGAGGAAAAGCACTACTGGGGTGGTCCCAGTCGCTGGCACAAACACACACACACACACACACCCTGAGCACAAGCAGCATGGGAGCTCGACATAGGTGGCCTCGGAGAGTGTGCGCGCTTCAGTGTGTAACGTATTGGGCTGCTCTTTATTGGAGACACACACATCCAGGGTAGCGGGAAGATAAATCAAGCATCGACGTGCTGGACCAACGAGGTGTTTGCCCCCAGCTGTCCCTGGCTGCACCAGAAATTCAGCATAGTTTGTGCCTTAACTTTCTAAAGCACATTTTCCTTTGGCATCGACGACAAGCTCAATTCGATCAATCAGACCAGTGTGGCTTTCCAGGAATCTGTGAGCAGATAACTGCAAAATGCAAAAGGTTTCACTGTAGTTGGCATAGTTTGCAAACTGCAGACAAGCCGCTCACAAACTATAATCGGCATAGAGGAGAGATAGCTTTGGTGAGAGCAGACAGGTGCAAACTGCAGTGATCCAGTAATCCATTTGATAGAGCGGACAGTTCGCCAAACGCAGAGCCGCTCACAAACCAAAACAGACGCATAGTCAGGTGCACCGCAGAGTTGGCATTGCCGCACAGAAAAAAGAACTTAACATACCTGACACACCACTTGATGTACAAGGTGAAAGCAGAACAGAGTTAGAAATGAAGATATTTATTTCGAGAATATACATGAAAAAACATAATGCTGAACGTCCATCCAGCACCAAGGAAGGAACTAGTGAGGATGTGTCTGTACAGGAGATATCGATGTACATGCGCTATCTGGCGAGAAAAACAAGACTGACAAACACAAGAGCGCAAGCAATAGCATTTCCGGTGGCAGAATAAAAGTGGCCTAGAAATGAAGACGAAAAATCCCATCTTGGGCTCGGGTGTGCACTGCTTTGTACAACCCAAAAGGGGTGTGCACAGAAAAGACAACTAAATCATTCCCTCTTTGCTGCTGGCTATAATTGGTCTCAGTAATGTGTTGCCACTGATAACCTTTGTTGTCGCAACCAGGAAGTCATAGCCCATTCCTTCCTGCGGTGAGACAAGAGACAGGAAATGGCAAGTAAGAAACTCGAGTCTATGGCAAGATTTTCCTGAAATAAACTTCAGTTCTGATACTGTAATGTCGAGCTGCAAACAAAACCTCATCTACAGAGTCAAACTCATACTCCCAACAATCACTTTGAAAATACGTGAAAGGGAACTAGACATGAAAAATAGTGAAAACAGTGGATGAAGTAGAAAGGAACTGAAACAAACTCTTTCCATTTTTATTTTCGAAATTTGGAACTCCAAAATGCACCGAATTTGTAGCATCTTGGGAGTCCATTTCCTATTCACATCTGAAAGAAAATGGAAATCAATTTGCACATACGTACCTGTGCACTAAGAAATCGAAGCGCAGCAATCTCAGCAGATGTTACACCACCAATAAATACAACCAGAACCAGGGAGCGATGACCAACCCTAGAACAAACAGACATTTAAAACAAATCCAGGTGAAGAAAAACTTGGCGATGACACTACTATCAAGCACAATAGCGGAAAACCATCTAGTCATACAGTTCTGGCAACAAACAACTTCGTGCAATTCTTGGCTACTCCAGGGGACAAAAGTCATAGGGGATGCAATGTCAAATGATAGTATTAATAATACTAATCTTCTTTGTCCTTTCACCTTGGTTTCATGTCTCCCTAGTTTTACTCTTCACGCCCTCCCCTGGACTCTACATATAATCTCTTCTCCAAGATCTGTTACTTTATGATCACACACCCTCAGTCCTCACATGTCACAAGGTCTAATGGCCCCAAAAAGTCAAACTAAGCTCATACAGCAGACATATTATATAACTTACGATGAAACCATGTGGAGAACACCACAATTTTGACAGTCTAACTCTTGACACATGAAAAATACTTGCTTCGTAGGATCATGAAATAACATGGGAACTGGTATATCAGATCAACAAACAATGCCGGCACCTATTATTCGAGCAGATTTATGAAGCAAACATGATTGGGGTAACCCGACCCTTTCCGTTTCTAGCATTCATAAAACGTGGTAACAACAGTTCACATCAAGGTAATTTACCTGTCGGTACTCTGTTGTGACCCGGAACCTGGTAGTAATTCTGATGAACTAATGGTCGAGACACCCTATATGAGTAAACTGGATCAATATCTTAAGAAAAAACATTCGATATCCCCAAAAGTGAAATTCAATGTAGACAATATTTGCTCACTCTTTTCAAATCCATATGAGGACCTGGCAATAATTTCAACAGTTCTTCAATAGATCGCCTGCACAATGGTACACAAATTGATATTGGAAAAAACATCTTAACCTGTGGCACCTTCTAACCTTTCAATACTGGTCTTTCAATCAAACCACTTGCTCAACATAACATCATAGATAAGAAAGTCGATACGACTTGTTATAAGGGAGAAGTCATACACAGATGAATCAAACAAATTGGCACTGCCAACTCTTTTGCTACGATGTATTACGAAACAAGTAATTAACGAGCTCCCCAAAACTACATTCCATAAGGAATGAATAAGTATTGGAAGTTCATTCGTGGTGTGGGGAATATCATTTGAGAATGACACGGGTGCAAAGTGCAGAAAAGTGCAGAAAAAGGGAAGTTCATAAATAATGCCTACTTTCTGTAACTCAGAGCACACTAGAGATGTTTACAAGGGTTCTCTGTTTGATTTTTTTGGCTTATTTTCTGCAAAAAGGATCTATCTCTAGGGAAATTATTTTCTCATGCAAACTACATTCCAACTAGCATGCATATTTTTTTTAAATGGATATACTTACCATCCAGACCTCACTGCATGCTGAACAAGGCGAATACTGAGAGGTGCATATCCAGCAAAGATGTATGCTATATCTTCTGGGCTGAGATTGAAAACAGGAACATTTCAGTGATAGTTATGATCAAGATAACTTGCGATCACAGTGAAGTATGGAAACTTAGTAACAAATGCACAACAGGCAGAAGAATGAATGTTCCCAGAAGTGCTACGAATATTTTCCATAACATGGTGAGGGAAAATGAACAACATTTCAACATATTCAAACACACACAAAAAATACACCAAACAAGTTTCAACAAAGCATATGGCATGAACCTTCATTGGGAATATGGAATTTAGCATTTTTCTTCTTTCATAGAAATTTTCTTTATTCAAGCAACTAAAATGAGAAAATTCTTTTGCATCTCACAACAGCTCAAGACTCCAAAAACATTTCGGTTAGAGTCAAAGTCATTTGCAGATCAGTATGGGTAATTTTTAAGAACATAAATTAGCCAGTTTTGAAAATAAACAAAAATTCATTAATAAACTACACCTTCTAAAAGATGGAAAATTTGTGGAGATTAATTCAGCATAAAGTTTTATAAGTGAAACTTGACAGAGAAGCCAAAGTAAATCTGAAGTTTATGCAGTTAATACTTTTCAGGATCCTTTATATCAACTATAAGCTGGAGAGCTCTGCTAATAACAGGCCAATTAGTCCTCGATTCCTGCACAACACAATAATATATTATAGAAACTGATGCGAGAGGAACTGGAATAAATAACAAGATAAAACACCATTGAGGAGTCGCTTAAGGATCTGAAGCAAAAAAAAAAAAAAAAGCTGA
>CBMN011746215.1:0-16539 GCA_000582825.1 Hordeum pubiflorum | reverse complement strand
CGATTCTTAACGCTTCCCGCTTAGCAATCTACAAGGGTATGTGGATCTGAACTCTCCTCTCATAGATGCTCATCTCCTAGATTGATCTTGGTGAAGCGCAGGCAACGTTCCCCAACAGTAGGGTCGCACACTTAACGTTCGGTAGAGCTAGGGTAATGTTGAGATATTAATAGTGGAAAGTCAAAAAGTAGTTTGGAGTCCCGTATGGGATCCGGGACATCATGAGGAGCTCCGGAATAGTTCGTAGGTAAAGATTTATATACTGTAAGTCATATTCAAAGTTCCCGAAAAGTTCGGAAATTTTTGGTAGAGAACCGGGAAGGTTCAAGAAGGTTCAGGGGGTTCCACCGCGGGGCCCAACGAGCCGGGAAGGTCCCACATGGACCGAGGGGTGGAGCTATGGCCCACATGGGTTGTCTGCACCATTCCCCAAGGCACATGTCATTTAAATCTAGAGATAAGGTCTTATCTCTAAATTTAAAGGGTTGAATCTAGAGATAAGATGTTATCTCCAAGTTTAAAGGGCTCCCTTGTGGCCGGCCCTAGGAGGGTTTTGGATGCCCTCCCCTGCCCCCTAGCCTATATAGATAGGGGGCGCATGGGGGCCTCCACCCCTTCACCGTTGCCCATTGTCTCTCCTAACTCCTCCCACGTTTCTCCGGTACATGCTCGGCGAAGCCCTGTCGGAATTACGCAACCACCACCACCACCTCATTGTTGTGCTGGTACCGATCTCATATACCTCCTCTCCCTCACTTTGTATATCAAGAAGGAGAGGACGCTATCGAGTTGAACGTGTGCTAATCTCGGAGGTGCCGTCCGTTCGGTGCTAGATCGGATTGGATCGCGAAGAGTACGACTACATCAACCGTGTTATATACGCTTCCGCTTAACGGTCTACACGGGTATATAGACACACTCTCCCCTCTCATTGCTATGCATCTCGATAGATAGATCTTGGGTGTGCGTAGGAATTTTTTTGTTTTCCATGCTTCGTCCCCAACATGTATATGGTGCACATGTCGTCGTGAGGAGGATGAGGTTATTGGTGGCTATGAAGGGTTAGATGAAGATGCAAGCCATGAAGAGGTGGAAAAGATGGAATGGATTACGAATATGCCAAATATATAGTCTAAAATAGAATGCATCGCACAAGGGAACAATTTGGCCAGAATGGTCCATGATGCTCATGTGGAAGAGTGGGTGGTGAGAGACACAGAGGATGGTAAAGAGGTTGCAAAGTTCACAACAATGGTGAACGACTCGCAACGTCTCTTGTGTCCCGATTGTGATCCCAAGTACACACGTCTCTTGGTCATGCTATAACTTCTAAGGATCAAGGCACTCTACAACTCCACTAACACAAACCTCTATGAGACATTGGAGTACCTTGCAATGGTTTTCTCGAGGGAGGGAGTGAGGGCAAAAGAGGTGTGTTCCTACGAGTTGCGATGAAGCCAATAAGTTTGTCTTCCATCTTGGATTTTAAGTCACATAGATCCCATGCGTGCCCGAATAACTGCATCATTTATCGCAATGAGCACATGAGCTAAATAAGTGTCAGATTGCAAGATGTCCCGATTCAAGAGGGGGCAGAATTACCAACGAGATGGTGGGAACGGTGGTGCTCCTAAGCTTGTATGGAATCTTCCAGTCCTTCCCCATTTGAAGCGTTTATTCGCTAACAAGGAGGCAAAGTTGATGCATTGGTACGACGAGGTGCAAAAAAGATGGTGTGTTGCACACCCTTCTCATGCTTGCTAGTGGCATGGAATAGACACCAAAATCCTGATTTTTGAGTAGATCCGAGGAATACCCTTATTTATGAATATGAATATCATATTCAATATGACTATGGATGGAATTAACCTTTTCAGTAACATGTCCAACAAGCAAAACACATGTCCCATTGGTTCTATGGATGTACGTCCTCCCTCCATGGATTCGCATCAAGCAGAAGTATATACACTTATCTATTCTTATTCAAGGACAGAAACGACCAAGGAACAATTTGAGCCTGTATCAACAATAACTGAAGGATGAACTGGGTACAAAATGGGAACCAGGGGCCCAAGTCTGGGAAGCTCACAGAGAACAATGCTCCTCTCTTAAAGCTATGTTGGTCACAACCCTCCAAGAATATCTCGTTTACGTATATCAGTTCGGCTAGTGTGTCCATGGATACAATGCATGCTTCAGTGTATGGAAGATACAAGTGCTTTCCTACATGGCACTATAATAATCATGTAGATGGGAAATTCAATATGGATTACCAAAGATAACCCATGGAGACAAGAAAAATAAAAGGTTTGACCTGAAACTTGAGATCCAAGGGCCACCGCATAGGAAGACTAGGGAACACATCTATGATCTATTAAACTCTTTGCTAGAGGTACCTAAGGCGGAAAAGACACAACCACCGATAAAGTTGTTGGGTGGCATTTAGAAAATATAAAATATATTTTGAGACTTGCTATATCGGAAATATCGCGCTACATGTCACTACATATATGTCATGCACTAAAAATGTCTAGATGGGTAGTGGATGGGCTTGCGAATACATTCAACGTACCCACCTAGCTTATCATGCCAGATGCAAGAGAGTCGGTTGAAGAGTTTCCCGAAGAGTTCAAGTACCTGGACTAGATGGTGTTCCAATAGTGTCCCTTTGGATTGGAGTCCCGCCAGTACCCCGCCTTCCGCTGTGTCATTATCGCTTCCTCCATTAGCTACTTCGTTAAGTCGGTCGTAGAATAAATTCTTTAGACCACAGACACTCAGAAGTGTCACCTTGCTTCGTAAGAGTATTGTACTACTAAAACGATGTACTATCTAAGTACTTAGTGGTCTATCTGTACCAAGCTATAGTCGTGTTCCAGAAGACACAAATCTCTGGGTTGGGACACGAGGCTTCTGGTTCATTGAATCGGGCTGTCACACGTTAGCGAATAGATGGGTAGTGGGTGGGCTGAAAATACTAGTCCCATCCCCCGGTTTATCCAAATTTGATTGTAAACCGAGTTCCCATTGTCCAAGATTACGAGTATCTGAATTCGATCCGATATCTCTTTCAGGACAGTCTTTTTACTTTCATCCATGGCTTGACCAAACGTCAGGTCCAGTGGGAGTTTGTTCGAGATCCGATCTGACATGGCCTCGAGTATTTCCTTGTCAAGGCTAGATGTCTGATCTGTAATGGTTCTGCTCGGCTCTAGACTCAAAGTTGGGTCCGAGGTAGGCATGGTGCCATCATACTCGACTGGATATTTCAAGGCTTGGATGCGTGTACCAGTGCATTCTTCGATCTAGTTTGGCACCCAGCTTGAGAATGCAAGCTCACGGGGGAATCCGTTGTGTATTCCAAGATCCCAGATCTGATGATCCGTCCTGGAGTGAATGTCTCGGTCTAGCTGAGGTGGCTAGTCAAAACCGCATTGAGGGTAATGCTACCGAAGACAAAAGGTTGTCCCGGAAAAAAGGTCAAACCGTAACTGATGCGATCATCGATCTGGAGGCATCCCATCAAGTCGCTTCGACTATGCAGAGGGACCTGCATGGACAACCAATGTCAGAGCTAAACCGACGGATCTCGGGTAGGGGGTTGGGTCCCTATCTGGTAGCCTTGACACGGTGGTAACAGGAGGCAAAATGTTTACCCAGGTTTGGGCCCTCTCGAGGAGGTAAAACCCTACGTCCCGCTTTGATTGTATTGATGTGATGGGGGTACAAATTACATGTAATCTACCATGAGATCGTATGTGAATGAGTCTGCTCCTCTATGTCCCTGACACCTCGGTTTATGTAGATACCAGGGTGCCCAGGGTTACACATAAGCCGGTTGCATCTATGGGCAAACATGTCGGGGACTACCTTTAAACCTTGGAGTATGCACCAAGTCTTCCTGTCATTCCTTGTTAATGTTCTTGGAAGACAAACAAGGCCCACCGGAGACGAACTCAAGGGGTCATCGGCCCAACCCAAGCGGCTGGTAACCGACATGCCAAGAACCCCCTAAACCAGAAATCTGTTAGTGGATGGACTGATCTTAAATCTACCAAGCAAGTAATCTCCAAATAGACATATAAATAGAGCTATGATCCCCGGTAATGGCGTCAGAAAATGGTTTTGATACCCCGCAAGTGTAGGATCGCAACAGTCTTCACTGAGACGTTTCAGAACCCAAACTTAGTGATTCGACACAACGGGGGCAAAAAAATATTTATAAGCTTTAGCAATTTAGGTGTCAATTCCACCTTACATGGAAATAAATACTTGCTCAAGAAAATTAGTTAGTAGAAAATGTGATGGATTGATTGTAATTGGGTGGCAGGATGGTAATAAAAACAACAATACTCAACAATTGCCAAGTACAAAGTAACATAAAGAGAGTTACAATGATCAAAAGTGTAGGCATGAGGATGGATAATGGGATGTTGCATTGATTCAATCAATTTTGTAATAGCGGTAACATAGGGTGACAACAATCTAGCTCTAGTTAATCAATCATATGTAGGCATGTATTATGCATGTAGTTGTACGTGCTTGCAATAAGAACTTGCACAACATTTTTGTCTTACCCTCCCATGTCCGTGGGATCCTAATGGAAATTGGGGGTAATTAAGATACTCCTTTAACGAAGTACCGGACCAAAGCATTAAAACTCAATGAATGCATGTAATCCTCAAATTACAGTCATCCACTCTGATATCCTGACTATTATCACTTTGGTGTCTCCGGTTCAGAACAATAACATGTGCATACCACTTGCAGGCATGGTCATAACACATAAATTCATGAAAACACATATGTTTAGATCTGGAATCATGTCACTTGGGCCCTAGTGTCAAGCATTAAGCATAACAAAGTCATAGCAACATCAATCTCAAAACATACAAGGTACTAGGTATCCAACCCTAACAAATTTGGGAACCATTACAGAAAGGATCTCATCCAATTTTCATCCATCCCATGTGCCTACAAAGAAATTACTCACACATTAGTGGGGATATCATTATGGTGATGATGGCAAAGTGATTGGCGATAAATATGATGAAGAATCACCCTCTTCGGAGGCCAGGTCATCTTCTAGACAATCCTCCACGAGAATATCGGAAAAGGCAGCGGCTCCGCCTAGAAGAAAAAATCAGCAACAATTCATCGATGATTTTTAGGTCAGTGGGTATATATAGGCGAAGCGGCATCGGGAGGCGGGCCATACAGGTCCCACGTGGGCCAGGCCTTGGGCCATGAACCAGGGTTGTCTGGTGGTTGTGGGCCACCTCTTAGCTCCCTCTTCTGGCTCTATGGCTCTTTTCTCCTAAAACTTCAAGGCATTTTTGGGAACTTTTCTAAACAAACATAGGCACCTTCAGACATCATAATAAAAACAACGTCAATCCTATTCGTTTTTCTTCAAAATTTTAAAATTAGATGACAAAAACATAGCAAAAGTGTTCATAAAAGTAGGTATGTTTGAAACGTAGCAAAAGTGTCCAGTGAACTTTTGGTATGCTTCCCGAGTCTAGAAAGTCACTGCCACCACCGTCTTCATTTCAGGGGCAGATTAGAAGCTGATTCCACCTTTGGGGAGGATTCCTCACTGGTGCCGTGGAAACTATCACCGCCATCATGCTTCCCCCCATCCATGCGAGCGGTCCACTATAAACACATGTGAAGGATGCGAGCGGTCCACTATAAACACATGTAATAGTGCTTATTCATTAGGAATTTGTTCTCTACTTCAACTATTATTCTTGATCTACCATTGATACAACTATGCTATGGTTAATTGTAATGACTCTAGGCCCCTATAAATATGATTTAAATCTGAGTTATTTGTGTTATGATGGTGTTTATATGGTTGGATCATACCTGCCAGTTGTCCTATTATAAATCCAAATCGGTGACCCCAAGGGTGACATACATGTATATCTATGGGGAGAACTGTAATTTGAGGATCATATGTGCCCACAGAGTGTTAATGTGTTTCTTTGATGGTGTCAGAAAAGAACCATCTTAATTATCCTTAATTACCCAACATTTATGGTGACTTGCGGGGGTAGAACAACACATGGAGGAAAAAATCCTATAAAGGTATGTCACACTACAAAAGGAACACATGTCTACATAAGAAACATAACACTAACTTAGGATTGTTGGCTCGTTTAGAATTGTAATATTCCATGAGAGACATCATCCATGCAACATCCCAATATCCATTTTTGTGACTACTTATTTTCAAATTTAAATAGTGCATCTAATGCCCCTTGTGGGTTTTGGATGATCAATGAAAAAATAGTAAAGGGACTCATCGATTTGTGAGTATACATAGATGGAAGTCCTTGGGGATTTGGTTTAACCAGACGGTTATGACCCTTAAAATGTTGTGCCAACATTAAAGTCTTTGGAATGCCATTGAAGAATTGGAAGTTTTTGTGTAGACTCTTGTTTAGTTGTTTCTGTATTCATCATTTGAGTCACACGGCAAATTGTATTGTTAAGGGGGGTCTAAGTGAAAGCAACATTAATGTCTTCGTAGGTGTGCTCAATCAAAATTAGTTCTTTAGGGAGTGAGGACTTCGAAATCTCCTTTTAGCCTAGTCATTTAACTTCGGTGTCGAAGTTAAGTCATCGGGGCACCAAGGTTAAAATTCTTCGCTGAGGAGATGGAAAACTTGCCAGCCAAGTTATTCTAGCTAGTTGGTTCTGGTTTAAAATCCGACCATTAACCACATGTCATATGTACGTTGGTGAGTGTGCTCCCAACAGTCATATTAGCCCCTTGGGTTGCTCTGGTTATAAATAGCCCCTACCTCAACCATTGGTGGTTGGCTGATCCGTGTGATTTGACAAATGTTGTCTGAGCAACCCTCCTCGCACCAATTTTGAGATAAATCTTAAGTGAGGAAAAAAAACAAATGCTAAAATGAATGGTGCATCAGTGAAGAACTTGATTGATGTCCAACTTGCACTTGTTACTCTTGAAGACTATGCATCCTCTAGACGGTTAGGAGTCGTTCAAGAGCGTCCGGAGCGTGGATTGACCGAAAAACAAGTTTTGACTGTTTCGAAGATCACCACTAGATCTACCACGAGTGAGTGGGTGAATTCCGAGTAACTTAGCTTAAGGAGAACAACGTGAAGACTTGTGTGTATTCTGAGTTGTGGATCGGCCTCTCCAAACCTAGACGTAGAAAAGAGCCAACAGTTTGAACTGGGATAAACAAATCTCTTGTCTCTTCGTCAAACGACGGGTTCTAATTCTCGCTCAACTTTAGTTTCTGTAATCTGTTGAGTTCCCAAGAATTTCCGCGTTCTTCCTTCTCTGTGATTTTGCAAAGACTTCTGAGTACCTTCATTATATTCCATTTCTTAGATTTTCGCTAAGCATTGTACTCTGTAAAGACTTTGTCTCTGCTTAGACTGTTAGATTTACTCGCATCGAAAGCATGTTTGTCTTATGTTCATGTGATAGCATGTTTACTTTTATTCTGTTCCCTTTGTAGTTCTGTTGCTTGCACCTTAGTTTATCTAGTTCTTCTACTAGTCTCCTCTGAACTGCTTTATGGCTATCATGTTATTCTTCTATTTAGCGAAGTATTTCGTATTTTAGAAGAAATTGTTAAAAAGGCCTTCTTGTTTAGTCAATGTTTAATCAGTTTTGAGAAAAGAGGAAGATGGGATGTACAACTGGCCCTTCATTTTTTGCTCCGAGCCACACGTAAGAGAAAACAGACTGGGGATGGACAATGCTTTTAGGTCAGGATCAAGCTAATGGGGGACACTCTGAAATCTCATTGTCTGCACAACACAAGTATGAAGTGCACTTCAGTATGTAGTACTCCGTATGATATTGCAGGATAGCGGTAAATTTTGCAGCTCCTTTCACGGAAACTGAAAGATTAAACTGGAGGAACCTAGTGTCATACTAGCAGCTAATCATTGCATTGGCACAGCAATGCCGCTGCGCAATAGCGCTCGTGACGCCCGAATACGGCCAATGCGGAGCGTGGTCAAAAGACATCTGATGCTAAACGATAGTCTCTGAAGATTTAGATCCAGGCCCCCTCCAAGCCTGCCTGCCTGTAGATGTAGAGACAATCAATACGCACCATGCAGCAAAGCGATAAAACTGCAGGTGAAACGCACCTAATAAAGGAACTAATCGCACTGTATTACAGCCCAACACATCAGCAAATTTCAGGCGTGGCTGCACTGCAATGTTCAGGAACAGTTGGTGTCGACGCAAATTGGGACGCTTTCCGGGCGTAAACGGATACAGACAGCTGAATGACAAGGGCGAGCATGCAGAGCGATGCCCCAGCCGCTGTTCGTGGAACGCCATGCCATTGCCACGCATATTTATCTTGGTGGCGCGAGCGAACTTGTGATGACCGTCTAACAGCGCAGGCGGCCCTCGGCTCAGCGATCCCACTACCAATGGCTTCCGCGAGTTATGAAGCAGGACAGGGCACTGTATGCTCCCTATAGCTCACTGCAGCTACGGCATGTGTGGCTCCTTTGCAACATGATTGTTGACCAACCCCTCGGCGTAACCCCACTTCATGATCAATGGGAGAATTTTCGCCAGTACGGTTCGGATCACGGCATGGCGCCGTTCGGACTGTCGTGTGATCCCTGTGATCGACCGGTGCCGAGTTCCTTACCGATTTACTGAAAGGATACGATGCATGCAGTGTTCACTTGATGAACACACAGTCTATGAATGACATTCTCATGTTTTCTTTGTAAGATTGATTGAGTGTACGCTGAACAGCGGCAGTGTATGGTAATCTCCGAAGTTCCATTTGCTGCCTTACCCGGAAAAAGAAAGAAAGAAAGAGGAAATAAGGGAGAAAATGTTGCTTGGGGGTGCGGTTCACGGGGTGTCCAATGTATGCCCTTAACAAGAGCCATCAAATCAGTCAAGTGCTTGGCCCCTGACGGCCTGACAAGCAACGCTCAACCTTCTCCTCCCGGCCAACACCTGCCATTGGCAGCGGACATGAGCACCCGCCACTGTCCGGCGACTACATATGAGGAGCTCCCCTGTAAAATGATGGTCAGGGGGACACAAGCGTCACCTCGCCACTACGCTTATCCTGCTAAGTTCCTCGCCCTCCTCGTCTTTACAGAGGGGAATGCACATGGAAAAGGCAGAATTATTGGGGCATCAAGCCTGATGATGATCCTTTTCTTCCTTACTACCACCATCGGGCCTGTGTGACTGATGGATTCCTCACCAAACAGCAAAGGTGCCAGCCAGCAGCGGTACATGGGGTTCGGTCGCGGTGACAGAGAAAGTTGGGGAGAGATCTGCTTAGAAAATAACAGCCGTCGTATCAGGAAAGTTGTGGGGGATGGGATCTTCTTCCCGTCTTGGCGGGTTGGACGATGATGAAAGCTGATGACTGACTTGGCCCGCCCAATTATTTGAATCGATCTGAGATGACCGGTTGACTGGGTTCAGGGATAGGTGGTGTCCATGCACAAGTTCAGGACCTAGCCTAAAAAAAACCACATGCACTTGGCCAACCTACCTACCATGGTAGGCCTTTTCACTTTGTAACCGAGGCACCGAGCATGTTCACTTTAGGCACAGTGAGCTGGAAATCAAGCTATCAAGCCCTTCTTTAGGCACAAAGTCAATAGACTAAATTTGAGGATGCAACTATTCTTGACACCTGTACAGAAGAACATATGACCCTCCTACCCCGATGCTTCTTTCATTCGAGCTCACCTTAACCAATGGCTTTGATTCATTGCGGATCCGATCGCTTTGGGGTTTCCTTTTTCTTTTTCCTTGCCTACGCAAGCTTTGGTCATATATGACTTTTGCTATTTGCTTGTGAGAAGTGTCAGCCTCGTTTGTTAGGTTTTGTCTCGTGTCGTTCACCCGAGGGGGCTGTGGTGGCAAGGGTGATATGGAATAAGTACATACTACACTATCCCTGTCTAAGGTTGCATTGATTTTTCAAAATGAAATATCTCTTCAAATGCACGTCTAAATTGTGAATCGTTTCACCTTGTGTTCCTTTCAATGAGTTGTTTGAAATTAGATCACATGTTGATAGATTTTGACAACAAAAGTCTGACACAACTTGTGCTCTCTAATATGCTAAACTTGCACTCTCATAAATACTAAGCCTGCCGTGGTAGTGTAGTTGTGCTCTTTGTAAAGCATTAGTACTTCACATGTAGTGTATTTGTGCTAGCTAGATACTACCTCCGTCCGGGTTTACCCCTCGTATTTTGAGTCACACTTTGACTATCTATAGACTACTAAAATATAAAAATATGGTATGAGACATTATATTGTTGGATTTGTATTTGAAAGAGCTTTTCAACCGTATAATTTTTGTAACATGTAATTTACATTTTGTTAGTTAAATTTATAGGTCAAACTTTAGCCCAAAATAAGAGAGGGCCTAATAAACCCGGATGGAGGGAGTAGTGCATTGAATGCTCTCCGTTTAATGCTCATTTGCTTCGTGGCAAAGCCTAGTTCTTCTTCCATACGTAGTGCATTTGTGTTTGGCGGAGCACACATATGCTTCCTATTAACTAGTGCTTCATCATGGGGCTAAAATGCCCGTTACAGGCATGTACCAGCAAAAAACATAGAAAGCTGAAAACCCCGGGAAAAAACCCGGAGTAAAACCACAAAACCCCAACAAAAACTAGAAAAAGCAAAAACAAAATCCGTGGGTGCCCAGAGAAACCCATCCAGAGGGTATCCTATAACTAGTTCCTCGCATACTCTACAGGGGCTTAAATTAGAACAAGAAATGATATCCATGTGGTCTCACAACTGTAACACGCCTAGAAAAATGCCACACCTTTTTCTAATGTTGTGGATTTCAATTTATATTCAAGACGAATACAAAACAACATATACTAACAGAAACAAACTAATAACCCAGGTAAATCCTATTTGGCACTTAAGCCACCAGATAGTCCCCTCGAAACTAACGGGCCGACCAAATAGGTCAGTTCTTTTTGGTTTTAGGAACTTTCTTCATGGTTCCTTTTGATTTTCAGGGAGGGGTTTCGCTGTTTTTCCCTTCTACATTTTGCCAGATTTTGTGCTTATTTTTCAGTTTATTGTCAAAATGATAAATTTTTAAAAGTACAATTTTATTCATTAATTTTTTAAAATTAGTAAAGTTTTTATTTAAAATTTATGCACATATCTTGAAATTTATGAGCATTTTATGTATCCACGAATATATTTTCAAAATCACGAGCACCTTTTAATCAGTGAACATTTTTTCCACCGACTTTTTCAAAATTCACCATAAAAAATCAGCTCTATTCCTCAGCCAATAGCGGAGGAACAAGCGGGAAAAAACATCAAAGCAAGCGGACCACCACGGAGCGAGGATTTTTGGCTCTTAGAGCATCTCCAATAGATGCTCTATTTTTGGACACGAAAGCAAGGTATTGTAATAAAAAGTTGGGCATGAAAATAACCTTTTTTTGCCTAACAAGGCGCCGTCTCCAACATCTGCCTAAAATAGGGCTACCGCATGTATATTTTTCATCTCTATTCGTACATATTGCACACATACAATATAGCAAACGCATCTCAAAATGAATTTAAAACTAATTACAAATTGTTAAATAGTTCATCAAAGTTATTACATAGCACATCAAATTCACGACATAAATTGTTCATCAACCTCAACAACAAAGTTTAGCACACAATACAACAAAGTTCATCACACAAATGCAACAAACATAGATATAAAACTATGATCGTTGTCACCCATGCCATGCCCACCACTCCTCCATCACATCTTTTTGAAGATCTTCATGTGTATCAGCATCTCAAAACTCATCGTAGACCTCAAGAAAGTGATGGAGTCGTTCTTGACTCTGACTCGGTCGAATTGGGATCCCCATAAAGTCATACACACTATAGTCCAAATCTTGTACACGCTCGTTCTCATTGATTATATTGTGTAAGATCACACAAACTGTCATGATATACCAAGATATCCTTATCCCGAAACCTAGTCGGTCCGCAAGGTAATACTCAAAGTTGTATGTGAGACTATTTGCTTGAAAGTTTGCCGGTGTGAGTTCCCTATTGGATAGCTTGGTGAAGAGAGCAGAACAGTGCATCACATTAATATCATTGCAAGATCCAGGCATCCCAAAAAAGGCATGCCAAATCTATGTCTCATGGTCGGCCACGGCCTCAAGAATGATAGTGGCATCCTTGTTGCGTCATTTGAAATGTCAATGCCGTGCTGCGGGGAGGTTATTCCACGTTCACTGCATGCAATCAATGGAGCCAAGCATACCCGGAAACCCACATGCCTTGTTCATCTCCAAAAGTCTCGCCGTGTCCTGAGCATTCGATGCTATCAAATACTCTGTACCAAACACTTCGACAACCGTCTCCGCAAATTGTTTGATGAAGAAGATTGAAGTGCTCTCTCCCATTGCCAATTTATCATCAATGGAGTCTGTCGGAATACCATAGGCCATCATGCGCAGTGAGGCAGTGACCTTGTGCTTAGTGCTATGTAGAAGCACTTCGTTGCAGTTCCTCCTTTGCAGGAAGGACTGATCATGTTGCTTCATACCATTGTAAATATGAAGAAACAAGGAGGTAGACATCCTAAACCAGCATAGAAAGTACCTCTGGATAACGAGGATTTGGGCCAAAGTAGTTGCGCATCAATAAGTCGGCCCCCTCTTTCCATTCTCTCCATAAAAGCTCACACCCGGAAACTGAACCACCATGCTTCGGCCTCTTGTTCTTGTGCATCATCATGATCGTAGCAATATTGTCCTCCTTGGTCAAGTCAAATTCCTCATCCGATGAGGAATCATTGCAATAATTGGAGTCAGATGAAATCATCTATAATCCGTGTTCAAGAATACGTCCTCTTAACCAATTAACTTTTTTTTTGAATAATTTAAGTTGCTTACCACATATGTCATGTGATCTTAACCAATTAACTTGCCGATTAATCCTTACTCAAATTTCATTGAACGCCTTGTGGGCGAGGAGGAGATATCCGGCCGGTGGGGCGTCGGAGGCTAGTGGCTGCCAGGAGGAGATGAAAACGGTGACAGGAGGTCCTCTGACGATGTGGGGAAGGTTGTTGGGCGACCATCGATCTGCTCAGGCGGCATGCTACAGTACTCTGGCGACTGCAAGGCCACCTCAGATGGACGCGGCCTAGCAGTTACTACCATTACGGGCAACGGAGCGGCGGCAATTGACCAAAATCGGAGTGGTGGCCGTCTCGGGCGGAAGCAAAACTTGAGCGGCGACGGCCGTCCGAGGTGGCAGAGGGGAGCGGCAGGGTCGAGATGGGGTCAGGGGCGGGCAGCGGAGAGGCGACATCGGGTAAAGATCCGGCCGGTGGCGAAATTGAAACGGTCACGCGTGGGCGTCTGGTTGGAGCCGCACGATTTTGTGGAAACCACCGAAGGGGTGTGTATTTATATCACTTCGTGTTGTAATTTAGGGCTAGCCAAAACTTTTTGCCTCTTTGTGCCCAAAATACGCCTTGTACCAAAAATAGAGCAGCCATTGAAGATGCTCATAGGACGCAGAGTAAGGGCAATTCCTCGAGACCTCCTCCAGCGCTTATAGCGCCGGTTAGCCGCCGCGCACACAGGCGCTCGCGCATGGGACAACCCAATAAAAGACAGACTGCTTACATTCGCTTGTTGAATACTCACATTTACTAGCCTTTTTTCAGCTTTTGTTTTTCTACTCGTTCTACTTTGCAGTTCAATAAAAACAACCCGTCTATTGGTTTTTAAAATTTGAAAAGGTTCGCATATTTGAAAATAGCTTGTGAATTTTAAAATGTCCATGAACATGAACAAAAGTTTGGGAATTTGAGAAAAGTTCACAATTTAAAAACTGTGAATGTGGGAAAAAATCACAATTATATAAAAGTTTGTAGATTTCAATTAAAATCACGAAAATGAGAAAAGTTCCCAAAATTTATCAAATGTTCACATTTTTTTAGAAAAACATAACTTTGGAAAAGGTTCACAAAACTTAAAAAATGTTCATCAATTTGAGAAAAATTTATGACTGATAAAAAATAATTGTGAATTTGGAGAATTTAAGGAACTTTAGAAAAGTACAAAAATAAAAATAAAATAAGTTGAAAGAGGTCACATTTTATTCAAAAAATGCAATTGAGAAAAAATCATGAAATTAAAAAAGTTCATGAAGTTTGAAAAAAGTTCCCAAATTCGAAAATGGAAAATAGATAAAATATGTATAAGTAAAATAAAATCAAAAAGAAAGAAAATAAAGCTGGTCAAAAACGTGCCAAAAAAACAGAAACAGAAAAACAAAAAAACCCAAACCAAAACTTTATCAAAGCTTCCCAAAATTGGTTGGGAGCTTCACAGAAACATACGTAAATGGGCCGCTTAGGAGCTTCACCATTTTGATGTAACTGGTGATACATGCACCTAATAGGATTTGAGCAATTCCTATTCGTTGTTTATTGGGAAAAATTCGTCACTTCTCATGGATAACGCACTCATTGTCCGACCCAATTTCTTCGACATATTTTCTCGTTCTTGTGAACCTTCCAGAAGGTTCTGTCCGTTTCACGTATAGTTTTTTTTTTCATCCTTCTGTTTACCGATTTTGTTTTGTTTCTTTTTTTCTTTTCTTCAAGCTTTATTTTCTTTATAGAAACATCTTCCGAAATTTAAAATATTTTTCAGAATTTCAAAATATCTTTCTTTAGAAACACACAAATTATAAAATTTTCTTGCTTCAAAAAATATTCAGGAATTTCAAAAAAAAGTTTGCATTTTCAAAAATTGTTCACAACGTTAGAAAAACTTCCTATTTTTAAAAATAATCACAAATTAAAAAATAATTATGTTACCAAAAATACTTCCAAACTAAAAAAATCTGTTTTTGAAAATGTATTCACAAATTTAAAAAATGATCCTGTTTCAAAATTGATTTGGAATTTTTCAAAAAATGCGTCCATTTTTTCAAATTTGTTCACAAATTTTGAAAATGGTCTCAATCTTTTGAACTGTTAGCTATAATAAACCTGATGCTACAGAAATTCCTTCCATGCTGTAAATACCGCTACAGTAATCCCGACATTTCCTATTTGGCACTTCAGACGCCTGTTAAAGTATGTTTTGCAAACGGGGGCAGACCTTCTCCTCCGCACTGGGCTGGCCCATCTTTCCTTCTTTTTTCAGTTTTCAACGCTCAAAACTAAGCGCAGTGTGATTTGAACCGCCCACCTGCTGGTCCATTTGTAAGCAGTGCTAATCACCCCACCGTCCTACCGTGATGTGCACAGTTACATCTTCTTCTTTCTTTTCTTGTTTCTTGTTTCTTCTTTTTCCGTTTTCCGTTCTTATTGTTCCATTTTATTTTTTATTTGGAAAGGTTTTGCTTGTTGGTATTTATTTTTGCTAAATTGAATGAACTTTGTTCAAAATCTATGAACTTTTTCATGAATCAAGAACATTTTTTTGAAATAGATGAACTTTTTTCCCAAATCGATGAACTGTTAAAAAAATTGTGAACTTTTTTTCAAATTTA
This sequence comes from Hordeum pubiflorum, assembly GCA_000582825.1. Taxonomy (NCBI): domain Eukaryota; kingdom Viridiplantae; phylum Streptophyta; class Magnoliopsida; order Poales; family Poaceae; genus Hordeum; species Hordeum pubiflorum. Next base: position 974 of record CBMN011746215.1, on the reverse strand, counting down.
TGATTTGTTTTCAGATTCGATGAACTTTTTTTCAGCAGCAGCTGGCGTATAACATGCTTTTTGTTGGCGTGCAGCGTGCCTTTCCTTTTTTGAGATTTTGCAGTGTGGCTTCTTTGAGTCACATACAACGTGCATGGGCGAGCAATCTTTTTTTTTATTGATTGATGATGGGTGAGTGATCGATCATGTCCACGGCATGAGCGAGCGAATATTTTGGGCCACGGCCCAGTATGATTGTCTGTGAGCGCCAGCGCCCGTAACGGGCGTCGAACGCGCTGATTAGGAGGACCGAGTAATCCCGTGTTGCGGTAACCATGCGCTTCTACAGTGCGTGCCAATGATCCTGGTCTTCAGGCTTGCCCCTGTGCGTTCCACCTATATCTTAACTGAATTTGAATTATCAAAAACCAATTCAATTTATTCTATGGTTAATTAAAAGAAATTAATTACCTAAATTTTAATCCTTTTTGTTATCAATAGTCAGTTTGATCTTATTCCCACCTTCAGAAGAATGAGTCATAGATAGATAGATAGAGAGCCTTCGTTCAAATATTCTCGGAGGTAGGTATTCTGTTTTTTTAATAAAATCTCTATAGAATCCTTAAAAAAGACTTTTCCCGTAAAAATAAATAAATAAGAGCTTACTGTCTTTGAGATCGGATACCACACCGTTGCTTAATCTCGTAGTTGATCGTCTCCATTACATCAGCGGATTCCTAAATTTTGCCAAAACTCTCAACTCCACAACGGGTGCCCCTATATCTCGCATATATCAAGACCTAGGAACCCCTCGCATAACCTAGAGCACAAGATGGCCGGCCCAGCCGTGCGGAGGGTCACAGTCTTTTTTCACGTTTTTGGTTTTAATTTTTCATTAGTTTTTTAGTTTCAGTTATTTTGGAACACATCTTGCTGTTACCTGATACACCTGTACAAATTATGCCTTCCGTGGATACCAAACAAGTAGTACTGGT
>CBMN011746210.1:0-11017 GCA_000582825.1 Hordeum pubiflorum | reverse complement strand
GTTCCAGAACCGGGACCAAAGGCCCTGTGGAACCGGGAGCAGAGCCCTGTTTTGTACTAGTGAATATATCTCTAACAACTGGCAAGCATGGGCCTACCATTGGCAAGTTGGATCTCCCTACTCCTCTTGCTTAGGAGGCATAGATGGCTGCTCCAGCGGGTGGTGTTCGATGTGGTGGTAGTTGGTTGATGCAACTATGCTCTGCAACAGCATTCATGAGACATGTTGCAGGCGGTGGACATTTTGGCGATGACACGCATGGTATCTCATTCAGGCACTGCTTAGGTGGATCCAGGCTGGCTTGATCTAATGATGGTCGGTTTCCCTTTGTTTGTTCCCGTTACGGTCTCTGGTCGGTGTAACCTGGATGGAGGGGTGCACATTTTTTGGCGTGTTTAGCATTGTGCGTCAGTGTCCCCTATGTGGTCATCCATGACATGGATATAGTTGGTGGGGCAAGCGATGGAGCCGACTGTGGTGGTTGCATGGTGGTGGTGCACACGACTTGGTTATCTGTCTTCACATGGTATGGTACCCCCATGCCTCCAACCCCTATAATGGATCGTCTCCAATGGATTTTCGCATGCTCGACGTTTGTCTGCAATAACAAATTTGGTGTCTCAGCATCTTCCCGATATATATGTGGAGTTCATCTTGATCTACTATTCTGATGCTGAATGAGGCAATGCAGCAAGACTTTTTCTCTCGCAAGTTGGTGGCGACAACACTAGGGAGTTTCTCTATGATGGTGCTCTTCGAACCTGGTCTCGAGTGTGAAAACACTAGTTCTAGTTTTACTAATTGTACCTGGAGTGGTGTTATGCTCAGTTGTTGAAGGCTCTTGTTTAGAGGTTGCTTGGACTTTCTCTTATGGGTGAGAAAAGCATGATCTCACATTTATGGTTGGGTCCGGCGATGACAATGTTCATGCATTGTTCTTGTTTCCGGCGTCTCTACAAAGGAACCTTCTCCTAGTTCAGGTGTTGTCAATCGTGATGGTAGTAGTTGATTTTTGCCACGCGGGGTTGTTCGTCACACCTCGACCTTTATGAGTTTTTCTTTTCTTTTCTTACTGTTTTCCCTTTTGGTATTTGCATACTCTTTTTGTCGCTTCACTTGTTGGCTGCTACCCGGGAGGCTAAGACATCACCTTTCCCTCATGTGTAGAGTCCAGAAATACCCCTACATCATAACCCTAATTGATGGTGAATATTTACAAACAAGTCATCTTCTCGGAGCTCACACCAGGAAGATATTGTGGCGTATATTAATAGGAATCTCTAACCAGATGCGATGTCAAAAAGATATTGAAAAGCATATCCGTGGAGTATGGACCTTATCTATACCTTACTAATAAAGGGGCTATTCTTCTTGCCACCGTAAATTTCGCCCGGTGCCTTAATTTTCGTCCGTTCAGTCGTCCCGTAGGTTTTTTGCAAGCTTCGTAAGTTAATGGACCAGAATTTTGGTTATGGGCCGCTACAAAACTTTGACCTCACGACCGGTTCTGCCGTCCGTACGGCCTCCGCGAACAGAGTTTGCTTATGCTTGTGCGAAAATTTTAGATTCTAATTAAATAGTCCCACCCTGCCTAATTAAATCGAATCATAGCAACTTATATAGATTTGGAGTAGCGAGAATCAACAAGCCAACAAAACAGGGTGAGATATGTGTGCGGACCATAGCCCCGGAAGGAAAGTCCCGCAAAATCAAGAAGGAGAGAGGCGCAAGAAATCCAGAAAAACAAAGGGGATTGCCAGCTAATTTGAGCTTACTGCATGATGGCCGCCCAACCGGGTGGGGTGGGTTGAGTTGCACGAGTACGAGACGGCCGTCGGTAACGGCCGGAGCCAGCTCCACACCCGCACTATGACCGGCGGGGGAGCGGCGTCCCAGTGGCGCGGGTGTGTAGCCCTTGCCATGTGGCCGGTGGAGCGGGGGATCCATAGATCCGGCGGTGGTGGAGCTCTCACTATGGGGTGGAGCTTGGTGGGGGGATCCCGGCGGCGTTGGGCGCAGGCAACAGCGGCGGCGGGTCCAACATGGATGGATTGACTGCGAGCAAAGGAGTCCATATACGGCTGGACTGGAGGAGCGCCAGGCGGCTGGTGTAATAATCTAGACCAGCTGACGTGTTAGGCTGGAGCGCACGCAATGCATGACCGCGTTTCATTTTCCTATTTTTAATCACGGACCGATAAAAATATCTCTGAGTTCAGCGGACATGTTATCTCACACTGTTTCTTCTCCGGCTATGCACACGTTTCCTTTTTTTTCAAGGTTGAATTTGAATCAACATATATATACACAGACAAGGGTACACTCGACGAAAACATATATACTTGCATATCCAGTAAAATATATACAAAATATGATGTCTTCCCGTGCTATTGATCCCGGTTCATACAAGTTCATAAGAGCATCTACAGCCGGACTCCTCGTATTGATCGGGCGGACGCAGGCATCACTGGCCGAACATGAGAGAGAAGAAAAAAGTTGACCCAACCAAACCCCTCATAGCCTCTTTGAATGCCCGGCTGTCCACCCCTCATATATGGGATGAGTATGAGTTGTGTCCGGCCATGTCCGGTCAGTGGTCCTGCACCCGCCACATAGAATTCGGTCCATCTTTTCTCTTTGTTTATTCTTTTTTTTTTTACTTTATCTTCACCAATCACATGCATGTGATCAGACGTATAGAGAAACAATAACGGACATGACTGTGTAAGTGAAAATTTGAGAGGTGATCGGTTAGTGTCCGCTGACGCGTCTGGTCGCGTCCGCGGCCGTTTGAGGGGCCGGATTTGCATATTGCTGTTGTAGATGCTCTAATAAACATTTGCGCTAAACAATAGACATTTAAGTGTCATGACAATAGTCAATAGAGTTTTTAGTTGATCTAAATGAAACTATTGTTTCAGGAAAAGGATGGCATGCCTGACGTTTCTAAACATGGACATATTGGATGTGGTATGGGGGAACTTGGCAACCATCTTATACACACTTTTGCGCCAAACGTTGATGCCATGGAGGAACAACAACAATTGCATCCAGCTAAAATTACTTTGGAAGTGCTACAAGCACAACATTTTTGTTGTCTGATGGTAGTACAATAATTAATCTGTCGATGTGGTATGCTTTTTCACTATGCATCTACGATATGATATATATAGTCGTAACATTTTTTTGCTTTCTAAATTGTAAAAAGAATTACATTTGGCTGAACTTTTGGACGAGGTACAGTTCATGGATAATTAAAATTGCAAGACCAGGAAAGAAATTCCTGTAAATTTGAGTTCTTTTTACTATATGAGGTATTATGTTGTCGGCAAAATTAGTAGTGAAATGGGGTATGTAGCAAAGGTATTCAGTCAATACAGAATGATCTTTTGTTGAGGATGATCATGAATTCTCTTGGGTTCATGTCCAGATATTTAGCAACTGCAGAATATCATATCCAATATTTATTGAAAGATGTTATTTTCATTGTTATTGTTGGAGCTGAAACTTATATTTCGCAACTACCAAAATAAATATGTTTTGTCATCTATTACTGACTTTTTTTGGTCAGGATCTATTACTGACTTTTTGACTCTCGTATAAGAAAAAAAAAGTATGCAATTGTAGCCTTGCATATGATACAAGACATTTGTAGGTTAACCAAAAAAACTGGATCAGCAAAAGTATTTCATCATCCAAAATAGCCATGTGACTTATTCAACATCAAACACCTCCTTCAACACATCATATTTTCTTCAAACATTAATATTTTTCTTTGCGATTTCTCATTCCATATGCCAATAAGATTTTTTTTGCCTTCGAGATTTGTACCGGTGGCGGATGGTAAGGGGCACGTTGAGGGCATGCTGGAAGTCGAGCCCCTAGGCAGTGACGGTGTCCAAGGGGCTGTGGGGACGGACGGCGGGCGGGTGTCGATCAAGTCTACTCTGCCATCGCCATGTTACGTTAGTAAATTGATGTTCATTGGGCTAGCCACAAACCAAATAATACATACATGTCAGTTGTTTTGCAAATTTGGTTTGGCTGAAATTACAATTATTATTCATGTTGGAAATAATTTATAAGGGTGATAAAGAAAATCATCATTTGTGTATTAGGCGGCCATACCAACTCGTCTATGAAAGTGTACTAGATTTTCTTCTGTTGCAACACGCGTGTATGTTTTTTATTATAACAAGTGCACACAAAACTCATCGGCTTGAGATTGATCACGTTCATCATGAATAGGTGGACAGCACGACAAACCATGGACGATGATATAGAAGAGGAGAAATGGCAACATAGACATGTCGCTAAGAGCGTCTGAGGATACAATTTCTCCCGGTGCAACGCACGGGCACATTTACTAGTATTTTTGAAAAGACACAAATATATTATAAAAGTTCACTGGCAGTGCAAAGGACCCTAAACATAATAGAAATTATATTGAGGTCCCTTGACCACCGAACGACCACTATCGCCACCAGAACAAGCTGTTGGCATGCCACTGTCATCGCTTCCATACCGAAGCCGGCCTGACCTTGTGGATGACAGCCGGGAAGTCATCGTGCACGTGCCCCTAAGGATCAACGTCCTAGAACAGTGTGCATCATCAGATTTTCCTCCGAGACAAAAGCCTCGCAGGAAGCGGGTGACGAGTGATGGCTGATAAGGAGATGGCTACGGCTTGGAAGGAGAATGCTGATCGGAGGAAGAAAACCACGACCTTGAACCAGCCGGCGGACAAATGTCTGATGGTATATTTGTTCACCCATGGTGAACCACGCCTTACATGAACCAATCAATGAATCAATCTGTGGTAGCACTATGATCGACACTTCACACACACCTTCTATGGAAATTACAATTTATCGACCTTAATTTGTGGATAATTAAATGCAGCCTACTATGTATAGGTATGAGTTTGAATGGTTGTGCACTTATTCAGTGAGCTGGCTAGGCTGCCGGAAGACTTGCGTAGGGATTATCGGCGTAGGCCAGCTTGTCGTTGCCAGGTCGAGAAAACACAATCTGCAAGTATTAAACCGTCATAAGCAAATATTAACTGGGTATTTACTAGTTTCAAAAGTTATTTGGTGAATTTTGTGAAAAGATTGACCAAATTTTGTCAAATTCATGCAAACACATTCTACTCCAGAGCTAAGAACATTGTTACCTGGTAAGTTCCAAGTGTCCGTGACTTGAAACCAGCAGCACAGTATATGAAATAGTACTCCCATACACGGATAAACTTGTCGTCAAACCCCAGAGCCAAAATCGCACTAAAATCAAGACACGCAATATACAGTGTTATAAACTTTATGGATTTATTCGCATTTCAACATGGATGAGATGCATTGATGTTTACTCTTTTTGGGCCATGAAGTTATCCCTCCAGTTTATCAGCGTCGGGTAGTAATGGTACCCGATGTTCTCAACCTGCTCGATGCTGCATTCAGACAACGGTGTGCATCAATATCGTCTCCAAATTTCAGCAAAAAGTAATATGCTGTTTTAGATAATTCAGTTTGTTGATAAGTTCATCGCAGTGAAAGGTGCATATATGCAAAACACCATACCAGAGCCTGGACGCGGCGGACATGGCAGACGTTATTCGGGCCAAGGAAGGAAGGCAACCCCCTGGAAAGATGTATTCCTTTATAAAATCTGAACTTCTCCTGTATTCCTCATACCGTTCTTCTGGAATCGATATGAACTGAACACATACATAGAAAAACAGATATTTGAGTTCAGTTAGTTCAAGATCAAAGATATCTCGCAAAGGATGAAGCAAATCGATGTGGTGTTCGCGTTGATTGGTAGAAACCTGGAGGACAAATAGGCCATCTGGAGCCAACAGAGACTCACAACAGCCAAAGAAATCATCCATGAATTCATGACCAACCCCTTCAATCATCTCGCTGCATGGGTCAACAAGAGGTAAATATTTCCTTCTATTAAATATATTCATATTCAGAACAGCAGTATTAATACATACCATGATATGATCCTGTCGTACTTACACCGACTTGGTATTTGACGATAGTCACACAGCAGGAAAGTTATGCGATCCTAAAAAAACAAAGCATATCGATGTTGTTATAAATGGACAATAGAGAGGAGCACTTGCTAAATTGGATTAAGTTCTCCAAGGACGTCTTAATCTTAAGTGCGGTCAGAGTCTAAAAAAAAGTGAAACTTGTGTCTGAACTCTGAAGGTAGTATAAAATCATAATTTACCTCCAAACCAGCTTCCTTCACTTTCATTTCAGCGTATTTAAGTTGCTCCTCAGATAGTGTAATCCCTGTATATTTGCATCCAGTTTGCTTCACCACTTGCATCGCCAAGCTGCCCCAACCACTACCGATTTCAAGAACATGATGATTCCGCTCCACTTTAGCCTTACATTATTACATATTCATCAGATCATGTGTGCATGTATTTATCAAGTATTAATAATTATATCAGTACTATTACCTTCTTGATTAGTAGATTAACTTTACGTTGCTGGGCTACTTCTAAGCTTTCATCTTCAACCTATGAAGATTTCACAGCACTTAATTCGCACGCTGGATGCACAGTTAGCAGTTAACACTACTACTGATATACGATGAACAAACCTTGAATACTGCACAAGAGTAAGTCATCGATGGATCCAGGAAAAGCGAGAAGAAATCATTGCTCTGCATGCACATTTCAAAATTTGTCAGTGATAAGGTCCAGACAGAGATGAGGACAGCAGGAGGAAGATGCATTGGGAACGACCAGATCATAGTGCTGAGAGATGTTTCGGCGAGTTTGCGTGACAGTGTTCTTCCTTGAGATGTGGCGCAGGAAATATTTTGCCGACGCAATCCCAGCTGTCAAAAGCATGGGTGTCCACCAACCCCTGCCAATTCACAATACAATTACATACTGGACGACTGATCACTTCAATCACTTAAAATTAAGTTCCTAGATTTAGTACCTTTTACTGGCAGCGGTATTACTACTCTTCTGAGCATCCCTGTTAGCAATGAGAATCTGTAGGCAAAAGTGGTTTAATTAAGATGCATATACACGGTATGCCAGATTATCGTAGTATTTAATGATTTAGTTTACCAGGAAAAGATTCAGGAGCCCTTCTCTTTTATCAACAAAAGAAAAATAACCATTAATATATGCATCTGCCATACCAAGATCCGCTTCGGTTGCGACCTGAAACAGCGTTTTGTTTTCACACAGGAGATAATCTCAGGAAATTAACCACCAAAAACTGAAGAGAAAATGAGAAGAGACAGTAGCCGAACCTTCCAGTAGAAGAGAGGGTCATGAACTCGCAAGACAGTTTTGACAAGACATTTTTTGTCGACTTCACCAAAACTGAACATAGTGCCACCTTCTTCAAGAATGCTGGGGGCAAGCAAAAATAACCAAGTTAGGATTTATACCATATAAATCCTGGGATTAAATCTGGAGTTTCAAGGACGAACTCACGTCATGTTACCGATGGTGACATATTGGTTGAGAAACCTTGTTACCAGAAGGCGAGCCCCAGTTTCCGTCCATGATGGGACCATCTGTTTTGGGTTCAGAAGAAGGCTGCTCTTCTGCCCAAGCAAACCATGAGCCGCAGACTTCCCAGCCTGCGATAAATCAAACACATAGATATCAGTGCCAAACATATAATCCACTGAAGGCAAAAGAAAACTTGCGCAGGCAGGGAGTACCTTATGGCCATCTTCATGGAAGCCATAACCTGTGTAATGCAGGACATAAGGCACCTAACTGAAATGCATGTGGTAATAAACATAAATATATGGTAAAAGGAAGAGATGAAGGAGTTACCTTGATATGCCCCGCAGAACCATATTCCCCTGTTTCCTTGAATCTGCTGAAGCTCCAGAGAAGCCTGTGCAGCAGCAACAGATGGAACAGGATGGCCAGTGTTCCATTTGAGCAGGACGTGATCTGGGACATGAGGTGGGTTCAGTGTCACCAGGAAAGGCCTGCCGGTAGATTCGATGTTCTGAATTTTCCAAGTGAAGATGTAATAAATATGAGAATGAGTTCAGTGTGGATAACAGTGTTGACCGAACACCGAAGTAAGTCCATGCATCGCTTTACCTGGAGGAGATTTAGCCAGTAGGTAACAGAGACGCCGCTGCTTGTTGTCCCCAAGAAGTTCCAGGCGCTCCACGCCGACGGGTTCTGTGGCATCAAAGTGTCGTCGCGATGGAGGTATATGTCACTGCAATGTTAATACTTCAGAGATAAGGAGAACAGCAGGCCAGGCAGTAAAAATAAATAAATTTTTATAGCAGACACAAATGACTTACCTGTGGACATATTGAAAAGCTCCCAGAATTCTCAACTCCTCGTGTGTTGCTTCATCCCCTAGCATTCTCAGAACATCAGGTGCATGAGCACCAAATATGATCTTGTCGTACACCTCCTCCGAGCCTCCGATCTCCAAGACTTTGTATCCTGCAGCCAGAAATCAATGAGCAATGACATCATTTGCAGGAGAAGAACAGGGATTCAGGTTGGAAAACAATTTTAAATGGATCAAGTACCTCCTTCAAAACTTGAGACAGATTTGACTTGGCAGCTGGTCTTAATCTGACAACCCATGCTTTCCAATTCTTCCCTTACCTATTTGTATATGCACATGATTAAACACTACACTTTTGCCGGTGGCAGCTACAGTGCGCAGTACATTTGTAGCAACTGAAGTACCTTGTTTACATATGTATGCGAACGACCTTTGACGGTGAGCCATTGGGGGCGGCCAAAGATCTGAAGGAGGTGATGGTTGCGGCAGAAGGAGAGGACGAAGAAAGCGGAGAAGCCGAGCACCCCCTGCGACGGGCATGACCATATGCTCGCACAGATTGGGATCAGGTAAGCCTCCTGGAAGAGCTGGGAGTATCCATGCGTCTTTATGAACTGCCCGAGAGTCTCGTGCCGGTCCAGGTCAGGGTTGCTCTCATGGTCCTCCAGGTACTTGAGAGCATCCTCCTTGAACTTGAGGATCTCACGGATCATGTGCCAGAAGGCGGGGCGGAGGGCATTGCTCTTCTGTGCCAGGAGGCCCGAGAGGCCGTTCCGGCTGCCCCACTCGCACCTGCCGCCGCTGGAGAGCTGCGTGCTCACTGACAGCGACATGTCTGATATCTCCATCTCCACGCCAAGTTCTTCAAACCATTCCAGCATGTTTGGATATGTCACCTGCCATGTTGGTGCAGTTGGATGCACGGTCAGCTGTAAATTCAGTAGCTAAGAAATTTGAAGTGATTCTTGGTTTCAATAAATGGATAGTTAATCAAGGAGTATTTTTGCTCATTTGGCTGTCATTTTCACTCGGATTAGCAACTTCAACACCACGGCAGCAATGGGGGCGGTTACAAGTTCATTCTGCATAGTAAGTTGCGAATCTAGATGTCTGTTTTCGTATTTTACATCCACTGTTCCAGAATACATGACGTATCAGACATGAATATGGCCTTTGAAACACGACTTTGATCGTTGTCTTTTATATGAATAATATGCTAGTTTAAAATTTTAAACATATAATTATAAGATATTTTACCATCTCAAATCTAACTATATACACATATAACCATCCATTTGACCAACCACAGTAAGCACACATCAATATTCAGTCAACGTCAGAGACTATATGTTTTCTGAGACGTCATCTATTTGAGAATTACGATTAGAGATGGTACTAGTCAAGTTTGGCAACTTGCCGTACTAGCGTTCGCTTAGGTACAAATTGCAATTATCGACCATAAGTAGTTTCTTGTGAAATTACATTTCAGTGTAGGAAGATGTTTTGTCTTTCAAGATAGAATATGGTAGTACATATATATGGGAGTAATTTGGCAAACACTTGATGGATTGGGAAAACGTAACTAAATATGCTGAAGATGTTTCCATTCAGACTTACTATACATAGCAATCGAGTTTATAGCTGAAATTTACTCCTGATTGACGACCGGTCATATAAATTGAGCGAGTGACAACTGAAAATTATGCCAAATGTGTAAAAGTATGCATGTGGACAAATAAACTCACAAACAGAGAGGCTGACCATTCTGGTCCAGTCAGATGCAGTAAGGTTGGACAAGAAATAGTACTAGGGAGACAGGGACAAGGAAAGACGGCGCAGAAAACCTCAAGCTAACCAACCAACGGGAACAGCCTGCTGTGGCATGACAGCAACACAAGTGTCTCTTTCGGGTGATATTTAGTACCACAATTGAGCATTACTTTCCAACAGAGATGTGTGACAGATGCCCAAGCAGAACAGTAAACCGACTAATCAAATTAACCTGGGTAGCCCGTGTCCTGTGTGACAGATGCATGTTTGACAGTAAACTGACTAATCAGACCTAGGTAGGAATAGTATCTGTGGAGATGCCTCTGCAAGAATGCATTTGGCATGTGCAAAAATAGATTGACTAGTTGCAGAAAATGAGCTTTGTCAGCTTGTGCTAGCCAGCCAGGGCAGGCTGGAGCAAAAAAATCTTCTCAGCATAAAAAAGATGGAAGTGGAACTATTGGTACATGCGTCGCCGCCGTCTCGTCCCGATTCAAGCTTTTGTTTTTCTTTGGCAGAATTATTAAAGGCATTGCACATGGGATGTGAGCAAGTTAAAAATGATGGGAAGTGCAGGAGAGGAAATATCCCGAATAGACATAATAACAAATGATACTCACTGTTTTCGCATAATACCATCCATTTCAAAAAATGTGTGTGTCTTAGTAGTATGTTTTGGACTGCGAACGAACCTATGCAGTAAATACGATACGACTCCCTCCGTTCCTAAATTCTAAAATATGTCTATTATATACATCCGTATGTAATTTGTATTGGAATCTGTAAAAAGACTTGTATTTAGTACATGAAAAAGTTCAGTTAGAGGTATTGATGTTCTTCTCCCGATCAGAAAAACCTGGACATGTGCTTATTTTTTGTTGGACAGACAGGGAGAAGAAAAGACAACGACACATCAGGGGCGACACATGTGT
>CBMN011746207.1:0-10495 GCA_000582825.1 Hordeum pubiflorum | reverse complement strand
AACCGGGAGTTGGATAGGTATGACTTTTTTATATGTCCAATTGTTATGTAAGACATTATATTATATACATTATTGCATTTTTCTACGAGATATATATACATTGTAATTGCTCGTTAGTTTTTTTGTGAGATAGGGCCCCAATTTTTAGTTTCGCACAGGGCCCCGGATTTTGCCGGCCCGGCCCTGACCAAGGCCTCCAAGCATCATGGGGCGGCATACGGACATCCAGTTAACTTAGCATTTGCCACCGGAGACCTTGTCGGGTCCCACCCAAAGGAAAGTTCTCGGGATGGTTAGATAAACAAACATCTGGTCATTATTTGTTATTCCTGCAAACAATACAGATACGAAATTCCACAACCATGCATGGATCATTGAAGACTTTTATGTGCAAGAGCTAACTTTTAAAAATACTTGAGGAAATAAATATTCAGATTAGTAAGAATAAAATTATTATTCAGATTCATAATCAGGCTTCATTACATGTTTAAGTTATTTAGAACATTTTTAAAATAAAAAAAATTGCAAAGCATCGTTCATTACACAAATTCAGTTTGTTGGCACAATGATGTTTCATTGACAACCAAACCATTGTGTTTTCAAATTTGCAGCTGGACAGTTGCTGCCGGTACAAATAGGAGTTGATCCAGGAACACAGATCAATAATGATCTCGTGATCTAGGAACAGGCATCACATCATCCAGAAAGCGATGCTGATGGACTGGTCATAACGGTTTGGAAGGACAGTATGCGTAGCAGCATCTCCGTCGAAGACATTCATAGTGCAAACTTGTTGTGTGTAAGAGAAGGTGCCTTTGTTGGCATCACATGGCACGAGGATTGAATGTATTTCCCCATACCTGCTAATCTGATTATGCTCATTGGTTGGTTGTTGTGTGACCTCTGGTTGTTCTAATACTAGACAACGAATCATCCTAGTTTTCAGAGTATTTGAGAAGGGATGAGGAGTCCAAGTGCTCGATGATGTATCATATATATAGTCTCCATAGTCCATACATGTACTGTTGCCACTGTGAACATTCACATGCTTCATGAATCTCCCCTTAGGTATATGGTTGGTCATCAGCGTTAAAACACGGACATTTATGTTAGGTGGAAGCATGAAACAAATCCACGTGAATGCGGGGGCTCTCATTTTCCTCGTAACACTGCCTCGATGTTGGTTCATCTGACCGGGGTATGGGCTTTGCACTCTAATCTACTCCCTCCATAAAGAAATATAAGAGCGTCAGTAGTGAATCTAAACGTTCTTATATTCCATTAGAGTGGGAGTACTTTGTAAATCAGTTTGTTCGTACGTCGTGGCCTATGATGGGGATTGAGCTGAATCATTCGGAATACACTATGTTCACCGGGAAAAGCGAAAACAACGAGAAGCGTATTCTCAACACATAGGAGAAGATTAAATATGTCTCATAACATCCACATACAGAGTCAGATTCTTCCAAACATGCATCATGGTTCCGAAATATCAAAGTGCATCCACCATCCACTTCCTAATGTAAAGCAGGCTTAACAAACAAAACATCTTCCAAACACAAGGGATCATCGATCAATCAACCTAGTGCATCCTCCTGACGAGCTGGTTGATGTAGTTCTCACGGTTGTCGGCGTCACCGCCCTCGACGTAGTGGTTCATCTTCTTCTTGAGGCCTCCCAACGGCTACTTCAGCCTGAATGGCCACAAGAACTTGCTAACCTCCTTGAACTGAGGGCCGACCGTCAATATCTCGTGGACAAGGTCAATGCAGATGATGTCGTGCTTTCCAACCCTGGTTAATAAGACAACAAAATGGTGAGAATCATCCCCGTGTTGCATTTGGAGATGCAATGCAAAGAGTCATATGTTGGGAAATCAACTGCTCACCTCATCAATGACCTTGTTGTTGGTCAGAGGAATCCTTTGCTTGTTTAGCTTTCCATAACCTCTCTTGTAGATCAACTCCCTCACGCTCTTCATGTTCAGTTACCTACAAAGATAATGATTATATCCATTTAGCTCAAGTGCCCAGGCCATCAGGTCCTCAAGTTGCCGCAGTGACGCTGAGTACAAAACATTGCTTCAACATCGAGGGGAATATAAACCTGGTGCGGGAGTTGTATATCCTAGCCGCGTTTGTCATCCATGAACCCAAAAACCCGCGAAGGAGGCACCTGTCATGAGGAATAACAGGTTTAGCCGAGAAACAAGGAGCGATCCATGCATTGCACCAAATCCTGAATTGACGATTGGCCCATACTTAAGGAGGTTGAATCTTGTATATATGTGCCTCCTCAAAAGGGTGTGACCACACAGCCAGTTCGCCACCCATATTGCCTATATCAAATTTTAGGGTCTTCAGCAATGTATGTGGTCTCGAATATATTTTCAAATGAGATTTTGGGAAGATGATGGTTGGACAACGCACCACTCCGTGACCAATATCGAGGATTGTTTCACAATGTGCGTAGAAAACACAACACAATTGAAAAAATATGAAGCACCTCACCTCGTATGAGGCTATGACTTACTCAGGCGTAGGCTACGTTCAACGGTGACATAGTTCTGATGAGTTGCGGTGGAACCTTCACAAGAACCGGAAGTTCTCATTCAGCTCTATGTATCGGATTTTCCTCCACTATGATGCCCAAATTAATTTAAAAACTTGGAAGATTAAAACACTTGTCCTCGTGGGAATGTTAGCACTGTATTATGTAAAAGTTATCTTCTTTTTGAGAAAGAAAAATATTATTCTTCACTGTAGATTGTCTTCTCATTTAACGTTGACTCTGTTCTTAGTGTATTCTACACCGACCGCTAGCATCGGTAGTTGCCTATGCGAAATGTCTGCATATTGAGCATGAGTCCATAGAGATATTTACCAAACATGGATTGTCTTTAGATCGGACTTAACCTTCACGTTGATATGGCTGCGGTATTTTCCTTCTTGTTGTAGACTATGCCAGTTAAAGATTCCTTTCTATGCCTTGTATGGGTTGCGTGCACAGTCTAGCGATATATAGGCCAATTGTGAACTTTTTCACTTGTATTACCCTTGTGTGTGTTTGTTGTCATAAATATTACCTTTATGGAAAATGGGTTGTCATGGATATGCATTGCAGTCTTCAAATTGTAGTCGTCTTGGGAACAATGGGATATGCTTCCTCATCAAGCTCATAAACTCCTCGCGCTTGTTCACTTTAGCTTGGGCAACTGTTGTTTTAGCAAATGAAACGATCTACTTTGTCATTAATGGTGCTCTCAGCTAACCTATCTCACGTCCTTCTACAGAATTGATGTCCACGGCAGCTTCCTAGCCAGAACATACTAGAAAATTTCATATTGGGGGCTTTTTGGCCGTCTTTCGATGTGCCATGCTTGGCTTAAGGTCAAGACTGTAATTCGCTGACTACTGTAAGCTATCGACTGGCTAGTGTTTCTAACTATAGTTTCTACGTATTAATCTCCATTGCAGATAAACAAAACGTATGGTCATTAGTTTGTTGCTCTTACAAACAACACTGATATAAATCTCTACGAAATCGCAAAACCATAGATCATTGAAGACTTTTCACGCAAGAGATAATTTTTCAAAAAAAAATGAAGGAGGTAATAAATATATAGATTAGTATGAAGGAAGTTTTTTTTTTTGCAAAATATC
Organism: Hordeum pubiflorum; assembly: GCA_000582825.1. Classification (NCBI taxonomy): domain Eukaryota; kingdom Viridiplantae; phylum Streptophyta; class Magnoliopsida; order Poales; family Poaceae; genus Hordeum; species Hordeum pubiflorum. The sequence goes on along the minus strand of CBMN011746207.1, from coordinate 6,833 downwards.
TCTTCATTACTCAAAAATTAGGGATTACAATCTCGTAGAGCAACACTAAGGACTTCCTCCGGGCCAAATCCTAGCCAAACCATAGTTCGACCGTGATCCCTATCAAAGTTAGCCATGGAATGGTTAGCACTATTGCCACTACGACGGAAATGAGTAACAGAAGAGTCACGTTCCTCCATCCTTTGCTTGAACTCTGATAATAAAGGAATACTTTAATAAATTGCTTCCATAGCCACAGCCCCCAAATAGTCTGATTCAATGTCAACGAGTAGATTACTCCACTGCAAAGCCAATGAAATCCCTTCCCGAAGAGCAAGAACTTCCGATTCCAGAACATCCTCACATTCTCCCAGAAATCTTTATGAAGTTATTATCCATGTTAGTAAATCAGGCTTCATTGTATGTTTAAGTTATTTATAATATTTCTAAAATAAAATAAATTGCATGTGAGCTATTCACTGCCCAAATTCAGTTTCTAAGCCCATTGACATTTCGTTGACAACAAAACCTCTATACTGAGCCTCGCTGGTGCTTCTCCCTCGGCATGCGCCTTCGCCCGGCCGGGTCCTGCTGCCCACTCGTCGTTTTCTTGGCACTTTAGGTGGGCGTACGTTGATCCTGTCAAGCCTGGTGCAACGCCGCTCGGAGTTGGTGCCTCGTGTTGGTCATGACGCGGTTAGGATGTCCTGAGCCTCGCGTCTCCTTGCCTTTTGTGGCCGGAGGCCGCACTAGGTGTGTTTAGCCGTGTGTATTTTCTGTTCAGGTTGAGCATCCATTTTCCTTCTGCTCCAGGCACCATGCTCGGGCCTTTTTGCATTTGTGTAGTGTGTTGTACCCTACCATGTACTTTCTCTATTCTCTTCTATCAATGAAAAGGTACGTAAACTTTGCATATTCGCCAAAAATAAAAATAAAAACCATTGTACTATTTCAAAGTTGCAAGTGGACAGTTACAAAAGCCGGTACGGCTGGGAGTCGATCTAGGAACTGACATCAACAAGGATCTTGTCAGCGCATGACCACCGCTCCACGATGGACAGATGCCCCAGCTCTCCATGTCGACCTGCTCGGTCCAGCTAAGCCAAACCTGCTGCTTGCAGGCCAAAACGACCTCCTGCAGAAGAGGCAGCCTCTTCCCTGACAAAGGCATGAGAAAGTGGTAAAAATACAGGAATCTTGTGCAAGGACAGCTAGTCACCATGGTTTGTTTCTTACATAGAAGAATGAGAAAGTTTGAGAGAAAAAGTAGATGGTGGTCCACATGTGTTGCATGCGTTGGACAAGAGCAACCGTGACAGTAGTCTCACCGTCTATTTCCTTGCTGGAAGCACTGAGGCTACCGTATGATGATGCTTCGATAGCTCATGCCCTCATGGCACAGGGGTTAGAGACACAACGGTCATCACCTGCTGAACAGCATGATATAGATCAGGCCACCTTCAGCGCGAGCAAGTTGATGTTATCCCTGGCTGATGCAGCCGCAAAGAAAGTTTCGACTGACGGTATGTGTGGCAACATCTCCACTGAAGACATTGATCGTGCAAACTCGTTGTGTGCAAGAGGGTGTGACGTAGTTGGCACCTCGTAAAGCAAAGGTTGGATGTGTTTCCTCATGCCTCCTAATCCAATTCTGCTCATTGGCCTCTTGCCGTGTGACCTCTGTTGTAGTACCAGCCGACGAAGCATTCACGCTCTTTGAGGATTTGAGTGGGGATGAGGAGTTCAACCACTCAAGATGTATACTATATATTCTCCATGACCTATGCAGTTTACATGTACGATGGCCAGGGCATGCACATGCTTCATCAAACTCTTCCTAGCTAATCCAAATGCATTCAACACATGGTTGGTCAGTCATCGTTAATGCCTCGACAGTTATGTTTTCCTTTCTTGCTCTTGCTCTATAATCCTATCTCCTCCCCGGCGTTTCATTGCTAGTCCTAGTCGGCTCGTCAGACCTTTGTTTGTCCGAATGATTATGAGAATTTCCAGCAGAATTAGAAGTACACATACATATTTTCTAATGCAAGTCGAATCAGAAATATGTACGCATAAAGAACAAAAAAAATACGAACAACTATAAGTTAGAGAAAAAATTACAAAGCCCACATGAAGTATTAGGTCGGCACATAAAAAGAGGCATTAAATACGGTCACAAAACCTGAACATACGGAGTCGGAATCTTCCAAACATGCATCATGGTTCCGAAATATCTAAACTGCATCCACCATCCACTTCCTAACGTAAAGCGGGCTTAAGAAACAAAAAATCTTCCAAACATAGGGGATCATTGATCAATCAACCTAGTTCATCCTCCTGGCGAGCTGGTTGATGTAGTCCTCGCGGTTGCTGGCGTCGCCGGCCTCAACGTAGTGGTTCCTCTTCTTCTTGAGGCCTCCCAACGGCGCCTTCATATTGAATGGCCAAAGGAAGTTGTTGGCCTCCTTGAAGTTAGGGCCGACTGTCAAGATCTCGTGGACAAGGTTCTCAATGCAGATGATGTTGTGCTTTCCAAGACCCTGGTTAATAAGACACAAAATGGTCAGAATCATCCCAGAGTTGCATACGGAGATGTGAAGTAGAGAGCCAAATGTTGGGCAATTTATTGCTCACCTCCTCGATGACCTTGTTGTTGGTCAGAGGAATCATTTGCTTGTTGAACTTTGCATAACCTCTCTTGTAGATCAACTCCCACACGCTCTTCAGGTTCAGGTACCAACAAGCTCTACATTCCACATTTTCGTTCCACATTTTCGTTTTGTAATATGTGGTTGCAAACTTAATGATGGTCATTTTGTGGTTAATGCACTTCCAAAGTAATTGTGGTTGTTGGTTGTATCAATATTTCAAGTTTCTAAATGAACTTTGCTTTCTTTTACAGATAGCAGAAAACTTTCGCATTGATGAGAATGATTCTTAATATGGAGTGCTAGGTATCAGGAGAAATTTTGATACCTAGCCACATTTTACAAGCATTCAAACCACTTTTTTGTCTAGACGGCTGGTGTTTCCTCTGTCTTTGAGACTTATTTTGCATGGGATTAATTTTGTGCTTGCGGCAAGATACAAGGCATGTAGAAAATGGGTTTCTATACATTATTCGATGTTACGCAAAATATTATATATATTATAATCTTTTGCATGGAATTTTATAAATAGGTGTCTACGCATTCCCGCAGCAACACGCGGGGTATTATCTAGCATAATATAACTATCGACCGGCTAGTGTTTCTAACTCTAGTTTTACCTACTAATCTCCACAACAGATAAACAAAAACATCACGTCGTTAGTTTGTTTCCTTGCAAACAACACAGATATAAATCTCTACGAAATTGCACAACCATAGATCATTGAATACTTTATGCGTGAGAGCTAATTTTTAAAAATTCTATAGGGAATCAATATTGGGATTAGTACGAAGGAAAATTATTCAGATTGGTAATCAGGCTTCATTAGATGTTTTAGTTATTCATAATATTTTTTAAATAAAAGAAATCGCATAGCAATCGTTCAATGCCGAAATTCAGTTTTTAGTGCAATGATGTTTGTTGACAACCAAACATTTGTGTATTTTCAAAGTTGCATGTGAATATCTGCAAAAGCCAGTGCAACTTGGAGGTCTAGGAACTGACATCAACAATCATCTCATGATCCAGGAACAGACATCACCCACCGGAGAAAGTGAACTTGATAGATTGCTCGGAAATGTTTGGACTAACAGTATGCGTAGCAGCATCTCCGTCTGAGACATTGATAGTGTAAACTTGTTGTGTGTACGAGGAGGTTCCCTCATTGGCATCACATGACACGAAGATTGAATGTATTTCCCCATACCTCGTAATCCAATCATGCTCATCGGCTGGTTGTTGTGTGGCCTCTCATTGTTCTAATACTAGCCAACTAATCATCCTCGTTTTAAAGGATTTGAGTGGGGTTGAGGAGTCCAAGTGATTGGTTGTTGTGTGACCTCTGGTTGTTCCAATACTAGCCAACGAATCATCCTCGTTTTTAGAGGATTTATTAGGGATGAGGGGTCCAAGTTCTCGACGATGTATCATATATTACTCCCCATAATTTATACATGTAATGTGCCATTGTGAACATGCACATGCTTCAATCTCCCCATAGGTACATGGTTGGTCGTCAGCATTAAAACACGGACATTTATGTTAGGTGGAGGCATGAATCAAGTCCACGTGACTGTGAGGGCTCTCGTTTACCTCTTGACACTGCCTCAATGTTGGTTCATCCGACCAGGGTATGGGTACAACGGGGCTTTGCACTCTAATTTAATTTTGTAAATCAGTTTGTTTGTGCGATGTGGTCTGTGATGGGGATCGAGATGAATCACGCGGAATACACTATGTTCACCGGGAATAACGAAAACCGAGACCTTGCAAAGCCCACATGCTAGGTTTGACAACAACGAGAAACGTGTTCTCAGCACATAGGAGAAGATTAAATACGTCTCATAACATCCACATATAGAGTCAGATTCTTCCAAACATGCATCATGGTTCGGAAATATCAAAACTCCATCCACCATCCACTTCCTAATGTAAACAGGGCTTAACAAACAAAACATCTTCCAACCACAAGGGATCATCAATTAATCAACCTAGTTTACCCTCCGGATAAGCTGGTTGATGGCAGATGCACTCGATGTAGTGGTTCCTCTTCTTCTTGAGGCCTCCTAGCGACGCCTTCAACTTGAATGACCACAGGAAGTTGTTGGCCTCCTTGAAGTGAGGGCTGACCATCAAAATCTAGTCGACAAGGTCCTCAATGCAGATGATATTGTGATTTCCAAGATCTGTATAATAAGACAACAAAATGGCCAGGATTATCCCATAGTTGCATTTAGAGCTAAAATTATTGTCCATTGCAGATTGCTTTTTCATGTAGTGTTGACTCTGTTCTTAGTGTATTCTACACCAACAGCAGCACCGGCAGACGGCAGTTGCCTATGTGAAATGTATGCATAAGGAGCATGCCTCCAAAGAGATATTTACCAAACATGGATTGTCTTCGGATTGGACTTCCTTCATATTGATTTGGCTGTGTTATTTTTCTTTTTGTTGTACACTACGCCAATTTAAGATTCCTCCTATGTCTTGTCTGGGTTGTTTGCATTCTAGCGATATAGAGGCCAATTGTGAACATTTTTCACTTGTAGTGCCCTGGTGTGTTTTGTGTCATAAAAACTACCTTTATGGTAAAATCATTGTCATGAATATACATTGCAATCCTTGAATTGTAGTCGTCTGGGATAATGGGATATGCTTCCTCATCAAGCTAATAAACTCATCGCACTTGTGCACTTAATCTTGGGTCACTGTTATTTAAGCAAACGAAAACGATCTGCTTTGTCTTTAGTGGTGCTCTCGGCAAACCTACCCCGCGTCATTCTACGGAACTGATGTCCATGGCACACGGCGGGTTCCAAGCCAAAACATTCTAGAAAATTTCATACTAGGACTTTTTTTGCCTTATTTCGGTGTGTCATGCTTGGCTTAAGGTCAAAACTTCAATTCGCTGACTACTATAATCTCCACTACAGATAAACAAAATGTATGGTCATTAGTCTGTTGCTCTTACAAACAACACGGATATAAATCTCTACGAGATCGCAAAACATAGATCATTGAACACTTTTACACACAATAGCCAGTTTCCAAAAAAATAAAATTGGAGGAAATAAATATTCATATCAGTATGAAGGAAGTTATTATTCAGCTTAGTAAATCAGGCTTCATTGTATGTTTAAGTTGTTTAGAATATTTTTTAAATAAAATAAATTGCATAGCATCCATTCAATGTCAAAATTCGGTTTCTTAGCTCATTGACGTTTCGTTGACAACCAAACTTCAAAGTCGCAAGTGCACAGTTGCAGAAGCCTGTACAACTAGGAGTCGGATCTAGGAACAGACACCAACAATGATCTTGTCATGGCGCAGGGGCTAGAGACACAACGGTCAGCACCGGCTTAACAACGTGATGTCGATTAGAGAACCTTTGGCATGCCATCCCAACATGATGCAGTGGCAAGGAATGTTTAGACTGACAAGGCAGCAATATCTGTGGCAACATCTCCATTGAAGACACTGATCATGCAAACTCGCTATGTGCATCAGGAAGAGTCCAAGTTGGCACCATGCAAAACGAAGGTTGGATGTATATCCTGATACCTCCTAATCCGAATCTACTCATCGGCCAGTTGTTGTGCGACCTCTGGTTGTTCGAATGCTAGCCGGCGAACATTCTCGGTCTTAGAGGATTTGAGTGGGGATGAGGAGTTCGAGCACTCGACCATGTATGTCATATATATTCCCCATGTTACACGTACGGTTGCCAAGGACTGCGCACGCTTCATTAGCTATTCCAAATGCATTCAACGGATGGTTGGTAAGTCATCGTTAATGTTGGTTGACGTGTTTTTTTCTTTCTTGCTTGCTCTTGCTCTGTCGTTCTATCACCTCCCTGACATTGTTCCTCTGCGTCGGCTCATCAGACCGGGGATTTTGGTTTGTAAGTGATGGGATTTTCCAGACGAATCAGGAAGGCATAAACAGAAAAATTACGAACAGCTATAGGCCAGAAGGAAAAAATACAAAGCCCACATGAAGTATTAGGTTGACAGCAACAAGAGACGTATTCACGAAACATAGCAGGAGGCATTAAACACGGTCTCAAAACCAGAGTCAGATTCTTCCAAACATTCATCATGGCTCCGAGGTATTAAAGTTACATCCACCATCACCTCTTAATGTAAAGTGGGCATAACAGGCAAAACATCTTTCAAACACAGCCAGTCCATACATGGCTATGTAAA
>CBMN011746199.1:0-16933 GCA_000582825.1 Hordeum pubiflorum | reverse complement strand
AAGTCTTTTTAGAGATTTCAATGCGGACTACATACGGAGCAAAATGAGTGAATCTACATTCTAAAATATGTCTATACACATCCGTATGTAGTTCGTATTGGAATCTCTAAAAAGACCTATACTTAGGAACGGAGGGAGTACATCGTATGCATAATAGTAAGATCATAAATGTACTGCAGATAACTTACATCCATAGTGGTTATAGATGTCAATGCACCATCAGAATCTGGCCGACCAAGGATACTTTCATCATGATAGAACTTATGGACATGCTCTGGTGACCCATTCAAAACTCTGTAGTATTGTTGAGCAAACGCATTCCCAATCTGTCAGCAAGACCAGTCCTGTTTAGCAATACTGCTATTATTCTAGAATACTAGATTAATAATAAATACAATAGAGAAAAACAGTACCACATTCGGATGAGGAGGACCAAACAAATTCCCAGTTGGCGTAGACATTGCTGCACAATAGATGACAATGATTATTATCTATTCTTTTGAGGTGAATGAATATTGTGTGACGATTGAGCAGAATAAAAAGGATGTAGCTATTCAAAAGCTATAGTTAATCACAAAGGTTCACAGTAAATTGTAAACCTTGTCGCGAGAAAACAAATTGTTGCCACAGAGGAATATACTGTAATTGGCTGAGCAACCATCTATAAGGTCCTACAGTTTCCAAACAACCAAACCATTGGCAAACAACTATCAACAACTCGGTAGCACAGTGGTCTTTGTCCATCAATGGATGGATGCTCACTCATATTTCACGGATTAATGGCACAAGTTACATAACATGTATCACATATATCAGTATCACTGTAGCCACAAACAATCGGTACAAATGTAGCACAATGGAACTATCAGATTGAGAAATTTCGGATACAACAATTGGCACTTGAACTCATAATTGTCTCCCCAATTTCTCTCAATCATCACATAAAACAATAGCCATTTATTCAGCAGACCCGACCTGAGCTTGTCAACATTGGAGATAAAACAAACCATCAGGAAAGCTAGCTTTAATCGCTTTCTGCAAAGGAAAATTAACTACCGTACAGAGTAAACATCCAAATAGAAAAAACAACTCACAACAAGAAAATGATTGAAATTTCAGAATTGAAACAGTGAACTAGCTAACAAAATGAACACTACACATCGAACCATCCACTATACCAGCTACACAGAAGCCTATTGCATTGCAAAATCATGTTCCATGAGGCAAAAGCGATACTAAATGTCTGCAGCTCAGTGCCATGAAAACGCCCACCAAAATCTTGAAACCACACAAGACTCATAAGCTACCTATCTAATGACGACAGCAAAAATTGCATTAGATTTGCAGTGCTAGGCTGTTGATACTCCTAACCAGTCAACAGCCAACATTAGTTTAATAGCGACTGGGAACATAGGCAAATAAATGTGATAATTTCACACACACAAACGCCATTACGTAAACACCAGCCAGCCACCCGTACAATAAGTCAATATTGTCATCTAAAGGAGGCCCTTTCCTTCACCCAAGCACATGAAAGCCTGTCCACATACCCAGCAACAAACCCAACCCACTGCATCGACCGACGAAACCCACAAAAGTTTCAAGAGCTGCGCCACGACAAGGATAATCGTGCACCTAGCAAGCCAGGTCGATCGGACGGAAAGCGTAAAATAGGAACTTGGAACAATGACAATAACTATCAGATCACAGATACAGCACAATGATAATAACTATCAGCTTATAATTGTTTTCCTAATTTCTCCCAATCATCACACAAAACAATAACCATTTATTCAGCAGAGTCGGCCTGAGCTTATCAACATTGGAAAATCAACCTCGGTACAGAGTAACTAACATCCATATAGTAAAAACAACTCACAATAGTAAAATGATTGAAATTTCAGAACTGAAACAGTAAACTACACCACTAGACCTGATGGAGGGAGTAGCTAACAAAATAAACAAACTACAAAACGAGCCATCCACTAGACCAGATGCAGATGAGCTATTGCATTGCAAAGACAGACAAAGTTCCACGAGGCAAAAGCAACACTCCTACTAAATGTCTGCAGCTCAGTGCCATGAAAGTGAAACACACCCACCAAAATTCTGAAACCACGCAAACTCATAACTTGATAAGCTACCTACCTAATGGGCACATAAAAAAATGCATTAGATTTGCAGCGCTAGGCTGTCCTGATACTCCAAACCAGTCAACGGCCGACATTAGTTTGATAACGACGGAGAATCTAGACGATTAAAGATCACAATTTCACACACAAAAACACCACTACGTAAACCCCAGCGAGCAACCCACAAAATACGTCAATTTTGTCGTGAAAAGGAGGCCCTTTCCTACACCCGAGCACACGAACCACAAGAAAGCTTGCCCGCAACCGCAACGAGACCGATTTATCCAACAAACCACCCAGAATAACCCAGCGCTAATCCCCAGACGACGCAGTTCAAACCCGGAATCCGCCCAAGCCCGCAGCATTACCCCGCACGAAACCCGATCCCCCGCGCAGACCGACGAGACCCACGGGGATCCCCGAGCCGCGCCGCGCCGCGACGAGGACAAGCGCGCGCGCACCGGGCAAACCGAGAGCCGGCCGAACGGAACGGAAAAGCGTGAAACGGGAGGGATCGAGACGCGCGCGCGCGCGCTGGGAGAGGGAGAGGAGCACCACCTTCCGGACCGGGCGCGGGCCGACGGCCGACGCCGCCGACGGGAGGGCGGGCAAACCCTAGCGGAGCGGCCGGGCGACGCGGGCGGCGGGCGGGGCAGTTGGACTCGATCGAGGAGGCGGGGCGAGAGAGAGAGAGGAAAGGACGGAGGGAGGAGGCGCAAGGGGTTTATAACGGGAAGGGTTTTTCGGGGGTGGAGGGGTCGCGAATGTTCCCGCTGCGTCTCACTGGCTTCTGGGCCCCCACTCGCCAGCGCGCTCGTCCGACCCATGATGGGTCCGACCGGACCCGGGCTGCGGCCTGCGGCTGGGCCCCGTCGGTCCGACCCACGAGTCCGACCGACCTTTTGTTGCTCCGACCCCGATGCTGTTCGTCTTTGTTTTTCTTTTTTTTTTCTAGAAGAACCCTCCTATCCTGGCGGCGCGGCGGCGGCACTCCCCTCCCTCACTCTTGACGGCGGCGCGGCGGCCCTCCACTTTGGACCCTCCCCGTGACCCGCGGTCGCTTCTCCACCACGAAGCCCGTGCGTCCTCTTATTCTCTCCTGGCCTGGCTCGTGCTCTGGCCTGCACCCAAGCTCCTCCAATCCGCCGCCGCAGCCGCCAGCTTAGCGTCGCCGCCGACGCCTCACACCTCTCACGCGCGTCGCTTCCATCGCCGCCCACCCCCGTTCCTTCTCGTCGCGGCATCTCGTTGCCACCCCGTCCGCAGTATTGGACATTGGTGTTCGAGGTATGATGAGCTTTTAGTCATGTAGTGATTCGTCCAAATAATTAGTCATCCAGTGATATGAATGAATTGTTAAGCGCAAACTAATGAGCCTCCGAAATTGTGTTCCGGTTGCCACCATTTTGGCCTCATTACCCTAATTTGCAATCGGTACAAGCTTTGTACATTTGTGGGCCTCTTTGATTTGTAGGATTTTGAAAACGCGGGAATAGAAAAAGTCTAGGGTTGAAGTGACATGTCCATTTGAACCCTATAGGATTAGCAAGGAGTGTTTGATGGTACGGGAAAAACAAAGGAATTGTAAAAAGAGGTTGGAGTGGATGTTAGATTTTCTATGAAATGTAGTACAAAAGATTTCATAGGAAAAAAATCCTATAGGATCCAATCCTATGAATCAAAGGACCAATGTAGAAAAAATTCCTAAAGATCTCAATCCTCCAAAACCCCTATAAAATTCCTTTAAATCAAAGGAGCCCTTATTCGTAAATCGCCGTGACATAATTCGTAGTCACGTCCTTTGGCCGTATAGTACGCATGTCCGTGCGTTGCAACGGGCGAAATATTTGACAAAACCTACTTCCCGTGCCACTACGCTCCATTTATATTCAAGTATGACAAATGTTGAAATTAGGTTAACCTCATCTCTATAAGGTGCATATGCGGATGTGTTGCCACATGTTGAATTATTCTTATTTGGAACATGAAGTGTTCATGTGAGAAGCCACCTAACGTCTTTCATTAACGCATACTTAATTTCTACACTTCTATCTAATGAAAGAGTAGCGATGCATGGAATAGTCTTTTAGCGGGAGAAACATACATTGTGATTCTTAAGGATTCTTCAACGCCGACCCGCAAAACAAACACCCCATCCGCCCGCATAACGTGCACGGGCGGGGAGGGGGAGGTGCAGTCCATAGGAACTGGTACGGGGGACAACCATCCAAAATTATCCGCATATGGCTGGTTATATTTCGGATTTTTTAAAACTAAAATGAACAAAATTAATGGATATTTAAACAAATCAAATGACATTCATTCATACTTGAATAATTTTTAGATAAAATCGGATGCTTTTCATATAGATCGAAGCAAATTAATTACATTTTAACATATTTGAACTAAATTGTACTCTAAACCTGGTCTAAATGACCGCCAACACCCATTCTCCCATTTACGCGCTGGCCATGAGCCCAGGGAACCGAAAATCCAGCTCCGCATTCGTAGCCTCCGCCTCCACAATCCTCAAGCCACTAATCGGTCGACGATTTTGAGCCCGCCAAACTTGGCTTCGGAGCAAAAGGGTGGTGGCCTTCGTGGGTCCCGAGCGCCAGCGAACTCCCATGCTCTACTCTTCCTCGCCGCCATCGGCAACCTTGGACGTGCCAGCTTCGTGGTCGTAACAGCGAGGCGCGGGCATATGGCTGGTTGTATTTCGGTTGTTTTTAAACTAAAATGAACAAAATTAATGGATATTTAAACAAATCGAACGATATTCATTCATACTTCCATAATTTTAGATAAAACCAGATGCTTCTCATATAGATCGAAGCAAATTAATTACATTTTAACACATTTGAACTAAAAAATCTGGTCTAAATGATCGCCAACACCCGTTCTCCCATTTACGGGCCGATCATGAGCCCGGGGAACCGAAAATCCAGCTCCGCCTTCGTAGCCTCCACCTCCACAGTCCGCAAGCAGCTAATCGGTCGACGATTTTGCGCCCGCCAGGCTTGGCTTCAGCGGGATCGAAAGGGTGGTGGCCTTCCTGGGGCCCGAGAGCCAGCGAACTCCCTTGCTCTACTCTTCCTCGCCGCCGCCGGCAACCTTGGATGTGCCAACTTCATGGTTGTAGCAGCGAGGCGCGGGCATGGCAGAGCTGGCAACGGCTTCCTCATCCTCACTCTTGGCGTAGACTTCGTCGTCCACCTCATCGATCTCCTTGAAGGCCACTTGTATCTCGGCCTCACACTGCATGTACCGCCAACGGTCACGACGGATTTCGTAGGCGGTGCGATAGGAGTCAAACAACACATCCTCCTTCGCCTGGTCCACGTCCTGCGCGATCACCATGCCGGCGGCGAGTAGCTCCGCCACGCACCGATGCTCGTCGAGTACGAGAGGCTATCCCAAATGGCGTTGGAGCTCGAGGATGCCATGACGGCCGTGGTGCGTTGAGGAGGAGGATGGATGCGGCTATGGTCGAGGATGGAGTTTAAATAGTCGACGGATGGCAGGGCAAGCGGCGAGGTGGTTAATGACAGGCGGTAGACGAACGGACGTGTGATGCGGCTATCCAATTTGTTTTCGGATTGTGGGAAAAAGTAAGCCCATACCGGTCGACGGACCAATACATGCTCGCGTTGGCCGGCAAAACACGTCTGCACCGTGCAGTCTGGACGGTTGCGGGCGTTTCAAGGGTCGGTGCTGGAGATTCCTTTACATTCTCTTTGAGAGCATAATAATTCATTTAATGTATTTTATAAAATTATCAAAAGATTTGAATTCTAATGATTTGAATTATGTAGTTTTTTAATGGAAGGTTTGATTCCATTCCCTATATTTTTTTGCACTATTAAGTGTTAGCCCAAACGCAAAAAATATTATAACTCCCGTGTATAACCGGCTGGTAAAAACAATGTCGAGTGGCCGGTACTGTTTATCCAGCCATCACGTGTATAAGACCCATCCATCACGCGTTTACCTCCACCGCTAGCTTATCCATCCGTCTCATCTGGATCCGCATCCAGCCCCCTTCTCTCTTTCTCATCCCCACATGCTTCCACCGAGATGCAGGCCCAGATGCCCAGATGTGAAGCCTCCAAAGTGGCTGGCGCTCCCGTTCCACCGGAGGAAGCACCGCATGTAGGCCCGGATGTGAAGCCTCCAAAGTCGCTAGCGCTCCCCGTTCCGCCAGAGCAAGCGCCGCCGCTGGATCCTGTTCCTCTCTCATTTCCTCATCTCGTTCTCGTTCTATGCTTGCAGGCTGATGTGAAGCGAAGTCGCTGGCACTCCCGTTCCGTACCACCAGATCCGGTGTGCCGCCGCTGGATCCCGTCCCCGTCATCAACGACCACCGTAGGAACCGTCCCTCCTCCCTCGACGACTCCTGGGAAGAACCGGGACAGTGTGGCGCGCCCTTCCCCATCTCCAGCACTCGGTGCACGTGCTGTCGGTGCTATTGTAATTTCAATATCATTCGAATATGCGTGGATATGTGTTGATTTGACCATTTCGTTGCTTCTTTTTTGCCTCTAATATGTGTGGATTTGACCACTTTGTTGCTTCTCTTTTGCCTCTGATATGTGTGGATTTGTCCACTTCGTTGCTTCTTTTTTTTGCCTCTGATTTTGTAAATCATGGTCAGGATTTGTTCCTGGGTTATATATAATTCGTTGCCTTGTCCGCGGATCCCTCTTCGTTGCTTCTTTTTGTAAAACCGAAGCGTTTTCATAAATTAGGGACTGCGGGTTCAATTTCGAAAAAGGACAAGGACGTTTCTGTAAAAACTCTGACGACGTACGGGCAGAAGCAGTAGCCGCCTTATTATTAGGTAGAGAGTAGAGATTTAGCAGGCTGTTCCTTGGTGTCGGGATGAGCTTGCTATCCCAGAATGCGCCCCGGAAGCGTCGGATGGACGACGAGGGCATTGGTTCCAAGTTCCAAAATTGCTTTAGCTGCAGAGGCTGGTAAGGAACCCAAGACGGAGAACAGCGGTAAGGAGAGGAAGCAAAAGAGGGCTAACGAGAATCACAATAAGGTTTTGAAGAAAAAGTAGGCCAAGGCATTGGAAGCCAAGCAGAACCAAGAGGTGGAGGAGATGAATCAGCTGGAGAGTTCACTGTTTGGGACTATCTATGCTCCACTGGAGTTTGGCACCGAGGTTGGGTCTGCGGTGCCGCCTCATGACAAGGATGGTCCTTTGTTCTTCATGGATCGGTCTGCCAGTGATGGTTTCGATGGATTTCCTGTTTATGAGGAAGACTTCAGCAGTGCAGTTGATGAAGACGAGACGGTCAATAAGGGGAGGAAGCCTGCGTGCGTAGATGACGAGGAGGAGAGAACCGAGGTGGACATCATAAAGGTTGCAAGGTTGAGGAAGTTGAGAAAGGAGGCTGATGAGCGTGTGATCTCGGGCAGAGAGTATGAAGCAGGTTGCAAGGTTGAGGAAGTTGAGAAAGGAGGCTGATGAGCGTGTGATCTCGGGCAGAGAGTATGAAGCTAGGTTGCGCAGTCACCATGCCAAGTTGAACCACTTCACTGGCTGGGCAGATATGGACCGTAAAGCTCCTCTCCCTGGGGTGTACGATGATGAATCCGGTGAGGACAGCGGAGTCGACAATATTCTTCGGGACAACGATGAGCTTGTTGTCAAGGGTACTGCTCCTCTCCCTGGCATGTTGGACTTCTCAAGGCTTGTTGATGCTAATGCGCAGGAGCCATCCAGTGGTCCTATAAATTCCGCGCAGTTTCACAAGAATGGACAGCTGATGCTTGTTGCGGGCCTGGATAAACATCTGAGATTTTTCCAGATTGATGGGAAAAGAAACCCCAAGATCCAGAGCATATTTATTGAGGATTGTCCGGTTCACAAGGCATCATTTCTACCTGATGGCTCTGAGGTGATCCTTTCAGGCAGGAGGAAATTCTTCTACTCATTTGATTTGGTGAAAGCTGATGTTAGTAAGATTGGACCCTTGAACGGACGTGATGAGAAAAGCCTGGAAAACTTTGAGATATCACCCGACTCAAAAACCATTGCATTTGTTGGTAACGAGGGGTATATTCTTTTGATATCTTCCAAAACAAAGCAGCTCATTGGAACCCTCAAGATGAACGGGAATGTGCGTTCATTGGCTTTTGCGAACGGTGGAATCAGCTACTAAGCAGTGGCGGGGATGGCCATGTTTACCACTGGGATCTTAGGACGAGGAAGTGTATGCACAAGCTCCTATTTCGCCACAGGCTCCAGCAGCGGCATCGTGAACATGTACAGCAGGGACGAGTTCCTCAGCGGGAAGAGGAAGCCGCTGAAGACGGTCGGAAACCTCACGACCGAGAACGGTCAGATGAAGTTCAACCACGACGCCCAGGTCCTGGCGATAAGCTCGGGGAAGGAGCGGAACGGGATAAGGCTCGTGCACATCCCGTCTTTCACCGTGTTCCAGAACTGTCCAGGGCCCCGGTTCGGCCTCCAGTACCCCCGGTGCCTGGACTTCAGCCCGGGCGGCGGGTTCCTCTCTGTCGACACGCCGGTGGAAACGTGCTGCTGTACAAGCTGCACCACTATCAGAACGCCTAGGATGACTCGCCTGGAGAGCCCAGTTTTGACACTGTATTTTTTTTCTGCTTCCTGAGAACCCGAGTGTCACCTGCTGCGTGACTCCTCTTTGATTTGAGTGGTGTTGTCACTGATGTTTGACGCTTAATGCAACGCCTTGTTTCTTCTTTTTTGCATGCAAGTTGTAAACTGCTGCCTGTTCAGTGTCTGTATGCTGCTGCCTGTTGAGTTTCAGAATTTCTGCACACCGTTATGGAAGTGGGTAAAAGAAATGTGGGTATGGCTGGAGGAGCAGTGCGTGGGTCTATGTTTTCTAGTAGCTGATGACTGATGTTTGTGTGCTCCAAGTAGATGCTCTCACCGTGTTCAATGGGTCTGTGATTCTTAGGTTGGATAGCTCGCGTGCATTGGACACCAGCGTTCTGCTCCAGAGAAGTTTGCCGCCGCCGCGGCGTGGACGATGGCTCGCCGGCGACCACCACGTGCTCGACACAATGCCTACCCGAGGTGCGCCGTCTCGTGCATATCGCCCAGGGCAGCAGGACGGTGTGCCCCATTGCCATGGACTGCTGCGTCGCGTGCTTCATTGCAGTCGACCACCACCAGTGTTCCAGACGACCGGGGGACCGAACCACGAGCGGGAGTCGTGGCATTCCATGTGCCGGAAGGCGTCTTCCTCCACCAGGCCCCGGTACGACCACCACGACGATGATGCGGTTCCACGTGCGTCGCCATGATCAGCCTCTCGACCTGTCTAACAGCTGCGTTGAAATCTTTACAGTGCGAAATTCCCCTTGCCTGCCCCTAGTGATCATCGCGGCCCCGGAGACTCCGCCCGCAACACGGCCCCCAACAGGTACGCCTTCGACGATCGTCATGTCCTCTCGCAGAAATGCCTGTTCCCTCCCGTGCATTCATCTAGCTGTTTGCCGATGAAGGTGCGCCATGTGTCCTCTCCTGTTCGTTCCTCTCTTAGCCGGTACAAATCAATTAACACACTGCATCATGCGTCCGGCGTCCTGGATGATCTGGCACTGACTGTAGTACAGTTCTCTTGTCGAGAGCTCGACGACGTGTCGTCGCGCCGAGGCAGGGGTGCGGTTTTCGCCTGTAGAGCCTCAGTTCCACCTGTGGATGTTTATATGCATAATTGCATATATATCATGCGTCAGTTCATTTACTGTGAGACAGTACGCTCATATGGCCATTGCTGATTTCACTGCCGGCTGCATAATTTCATCGATGATTGGTTCGAGGGACACCGTCCTCTCTCGTGCGAATGTCGGGGTAGGACTGCCCTAGACTTTTCTTCATGGTGTACAAACAGTTTTGGGAGCTGACCACAGGCCTGAAACTTCTGGTGGGCGTTATCACACCCATCTGGCAGGAAAATCTGGTTATCTATAACAGTGTGCGATCTTCCTGGCATGCAGGAGCCAAATGGTCCCTTCTTATCCGAAATAGATGCACATTGGGTAAGAAACTGTTGCTTCATGTGATCGGATCTTATGGAACAAACAGTAGTTGTGCAATCAAGAAATGGAACATGATCTGATCAAAGTAAGCAACATCTACCACAAACAAGACTTTCTATAAGTGCATTACTGATATTCAATTAGTGTCAATGTAGTGAGACCAGTGTTCCAGGAATAATTATATTTCTTCTATATAATTCGGTCTTCAGAAAAATACAAAGGGTTACATTTACTAGTGGCTAAGCTTCCTAATGGAAACAACTATCAACAGTCATATTCAGTTTATACTACTGAAAGACAGCTGCCTGCGCAATTTCCATTGTCCAGCTTGCATCTTCTCTGTAGCCTCGCCACCTATGACCTCGCCACCTATGACCTCGTCAATGAGGTCCCTGAAAATGGACCTCTCAATGTCCAAAACCATGCCTTGTAGCTCACCTTCAGGGCTACCCCAATCTTTCGTCTCATACAATGCATCCTCAGATAACGGTATGTTCTCATCCTCATCCTCTTCGGAGCATTTTGCTGCGGAGCTCTCGGATAAGAGCCTGTCAACCTCTGTGCACAATTCCTTGAAAAGACGCCACCCACTTAACTTCCTTGACCGAAGAAGTTTCGCCGTTCCACTTGCAGAGCTATAGATGTTCATCTTCTGAGCTATAATTTCATTTACCAGATCGAACACAATTCTGCGGTGAAGCTTTTCCGTGTTAGGGTCAGAACTCTTCTTAGCTCCGGTAACAGCTTGAGTCGCTGAAATGAAGTGCGGCTTTGTTTGCTCTAGAATGAGGAAGAGCTCCGGATTGATCGGGCAACTGGATGGCGAAAGTTGTGCAGGCATCGCTGCGAAGCTAAGTTCCTTGTGCAGAAGACCAGATGCTAAGAGTATCTCATAGATATACTGGTGATCTTTGGAGTTTGCAGCTTCATCGTTCATCGATTGCAATTGTTCAAGTTTCTGAATGAGTGCCTCCAGATTTTCTGGTTTGATCTGGCTGACTTCACTGCTCGTCTTCGACTGCGGCGTGTCCGGCAGGCTGTTTGAATTCCAGCATTCGTCTGAAGTATGTGTCTCGCCATCTGAACAATCAGAAAAATGACGTACATATGTTAAAACCAATGCTTAACACAGCTGCAGAAGAATAAATGTACCAGACAGAAATACAGAATCCGGTACAGACAGTTGAACTGGATCAAACATGTACATGGATCAGACAGGAGATATGAAAACCACTATTCTGTGTACATGATTCACTGAACCACACACACTAGGTGTATTTGTGAAGGGGACACTAGTGGGGACATCTACACTAGCAATGCATAGACACCAGAGGACATGCATCATGCTGCTGTATGAGCGAGTGCAACATGTGGGGCTTGCGAAAATAGCACTGTTCAGCACCAGCACATCAGATGCAACTATCAATATGATCTGGTTCCTCCCACTCGCAGGACCACGAGCTGCCTGGTAGCTTTTAATGCAGATTATCTGTCACTAGCGGCATTCGTATGCTTACAGCTAACTATGTTTGTCCTTTGCATAGCACTGTGGGCTTCTCAATTAAATAGGACCAAATAGTAGGATCTATTATGTCATTTGATCTTGCAGCTGGTGGCTATCGATTATCAACAAATTGGTGGTTTATCTATTATGTCACTGCAAAAGAATATACAGGAAAACTGCTAGATCAACTTCTCACCTTTGAATGAATCTGAGATACTTTTATGGTAGAAGGATGTGTCGAGGACCGAGACGGGGCTCAGGGCATTCTCCAGTGAATGGATCTTGTGATCTGAACCCAGGATTGAAGAATGGCTCTGAAGAAAATGAGAAGTTTCGTTAGTTAGTGATAACAATGAGCATATGAAAAAAAAAACTTGAGTTGGCTGGTTTCATTCATATATGATTATATATCTATTTATCTGTACCTTTTGGCTCGGCGTTTTTGGGTCAATGAACGATGATCTAGCAGCTAGAGGATTTTGACAATCCATGATACTGACGTCAATCTGCTTCGCCAAGCTGATCCTTCTTCCTGGACTCTGCGAGACCTCATTGTCACGGTTGCTCCTCACTTGAGAAGGCTTTGATCTTGTTCTTCCTCTTGGGGATGCTGCTTCATTTGACTTCTTGCTTGGAGACTTTGGTGAGACCGGGGGACGAGACCGCCTCTCCGACTCTGCCTTCCTCTGCACTAACCTGGGGCTTGATGACCCTGTAGGCCTCGGCGAGGTCGCTCTGCTTGCAGGTTCGTCAGACTTGGATTGAGCCCTTGCAACGCGAGAATGGATCTTCTCATTTGTGCTTGCTTCCTTCTTGTCAGTTAAGGATGAATCTCTGGGCTGCAGCTTCCTGAGGCCTCTGAGCCCTGCAAGGGGAGCAACTGAGACCCCAGGCTTCTCGGTGGTTCTTGCTGGCTTCATGACTACAATGGGAGACTGGAAGCTTCTGGAACTGGTGGTGGCTGAATCCTCTTCTTGGCTCTGAGAAGCCACTGATGCGGCATCACCATTATCTTTCTGGTGCTTAGCATCCTTTGCATGCAATGCACCCAGAATTCTGAGAGCTCTGAAGTCTTTGTTGCACTCCGAGAACTCGAGCCCACCAAGCCTTCTCTCTATATCGGCATAGAGAGACGCGATTCTTGGCCTCACCGCAGCGTCCCGGCATTGTGAAGCCTTGCTGTTGGTGATGCTGACGCCTCTCTCCTGCTGCCTCCATGGAGCAGCTTCAGTGAGAATTCTTGGAGGAGGTCTTGTTTTCAGTGCTGAAGGCTCGTTTTTCGGCAGCGACACACACGCATCCTGGCAAGGGCTCCTGGGCGAGCGCGATGGACGCTCGCTCCGTGCGGCTTGTGCTGCTGTTCTTGGTGATCTTGCAGGCTCGTAGCTATCAGCGATCAACATCCCCATAGCATCTGGTACCTCTTCCAACCCCATGAGCCTGGCGATGACACTGTTGGAACGCCTGTGGCCTGGGGAGTCTTGAGGCTTCAGGGCATCCAGGAGGGAGTCGTCGGTTCTCCTGTAACTGTAGCTCTTCAGACGTGAACTTGGGCTCAGAGACTCTTTCCTGCTGTCCAAGGACAGTCTAGGAAGCTCTTTGGCCCTTGTGGAAGAAGGCTTCTTGGCTTCTTGGGTTTCAGCCGGCCGCAGGAGCCGCCGGTCGTCGCATGAGAAGCGCGACTGCTCCGGGAAACGCCTGCTGGACTCGACGACGTTTGCAGGGACGGCCTTGGTGGTTCTGTCGATGCTGATGACGTAGGTTCCGTCCATCGATTTGGAGAGCAGCAATGGCCTTGGCGAGTCCTTGTACTGCAAATTCCTTCTTGCTCCATTCGCCGAGGTCGTCACGGTTAACCCTCCAGAGTCCCGGTTGATGGAGTCCTTGACGATGTCTCTGAAACCGACGTTGGGTTGTGCGGTCCTGGTGTCCATTTCAGCACCCTTCGGGCTTGGCGAGCTCTTTGGTGGCCTCTGCGCAAAGAGCTCTTCGTTGATGTACGGTAGCTCCTGCTGAGCTGATTTGCTGCCGTCGATCGACGAGAAGGATGAGCATGAAGAGGAAGAACAAGAAGCTCTTGACGACTCTATTGAGAGGCTACTGTTCTCGGTCATGCTTTTGCTGAGTGTTTTCTCCTGCAAATTAAACTGAAAGGTTAGAACCTCTCCTTGGTTTTCCTGCCAATAAAATTAAGTTGATTTACTCCAGATTGGGGAATCACCAGAACGATTTTGGGGGTACTTGAGCTCTGCACTGGAACATTGCTGCTGCTGCTTTCTGGTGGAGTACGGCCTGGACAAAAATGAAATGACATTAGAATAGTAGTCTAAATTTTAGAATAGAGCAAATTATGATGGCATCATGGTAATACACAATAAAATGGATGGATGTGATGGGATAAAAGGTGATGCCTTTTTGTTTCTATTCACCATTATTGTAACATGACAAGAAAAATTATATTCAACTGTTAACCTGTCATCTTGATTAATCTGCCATCTCAAGAACGTTTCTTAAATCAAAAGTTCAGCTGTCCTCTTCAGTTTCATTAGAAAAGAATTTCAGTAACCGACTGTTCGGCTGTCCTCTTCACTGGAAATAGTAATGCTACTTGTGGATACAGGAATACACACAGTTGGCTGTCACCATGTCAATGCCCGTTTCATATAGTGCTAAAAGTAGTTAGGCGCTGTCATTGAACATTCTTATTTTTAATGAAATGAAATGCTTTTCTGATCAGACTCATCAGATTCTTCTTTGCTGTTTATGTACTGCTGCAGTTCTAGATGTTCTCCTTACAGTTCTAGCAGCAAACTTTTTGAGCTTTGGCCTTTTGTCTCTTGTCAGCAGAAATGCTTCAGATAAAATCAGGATCTTGAAAACTTTTTTTCCAACTTAAACCGTGGGAATCTACCGTACTTGCCGCAACAAAGAAAGTTTCTACTACCATTATACTCCTACCGTTTTATTTATTTATTTACTAACCATTGTTTTTGTTTTTTTACTGAACCTCCCAACTGTCCATGTTACCCAACTCTGGATGGCAGTCTGAAAGGACTTGTGTTCAGCGAACACAACAAGCAATCTTTCTGACAAAGGAAAAACCACTTGATAGCCTTCTGGCATCTGGTCAACGATGGCAGAACGAGTTGCAGCGCGCGGTTCAGAGAGCGATTAAAAACTTCGGAGACTATCCGCTAATTAAACCGAAGATGAAACGGTAGAAACCAAGAAGAAGATTACGCCAGAACTCGATAGCAGTGTGAATGGAATGGAGTTGATGAGCTAGTTGCTGTGGTTACCTGCGGGCAGTCTCTTCTGCTGAGGCTGCCGCCCGCCGGCACCGGCACCGGCGCCGGCGCCGGCGCGACGCGCTGTGAGCATCCGCTGGCGGTCGAAGATCTGGAATATGCCGGCCATGCAGCCCATCTGGCGGCGGTCGAACTCCGGCATGTCGTCGGCGAAGGCGTTGAGCACCCTCCTCGCCGCGGGCATCTCCCGACGCTCCCAAACCGATCAAACGTCGGCCCAGACGAGACGGCCGCCGCACATTCACCGGCCACACCGTGCGGCAGCGGCGCCCGACCGACCGGAGAAGGTTCGGAAAGCAGAGAAGCAGAGGAAGAGGAAGAGGCAGAGCAGCTGCATCCAAGCAAGAAGCTAGCGGCGGTATGTGGATGGATGCAGGTGCAGATATAGAAGCCTTGCAGCCTCTTGGGATGGGCGCTGTGAGTTCGGGGCAGGAATGTTACTACTTATGACGATGATTGCGGCGTCACTCGCTCATACCACCATGCAGCAGCAGCCTCGTGAGGAGAGGAGAGGACGGGACGGGTTGGGTGGAGGGAAGAGGGAGCGAGGGGGGGCGCGGGGATTTTAAGAGGGAGGCGGGCGCTGGGCGCGTGAAATAAGAGAGGCAGGGGGGGCATGGGGTGCCGGGGTGGGTCAAGCCGTGTCTCTGGTCCTGCGCTGCGCGCGTCCATCACAAGGCCATGTGCGCGCTGATCATTGCGGGTGGCCGGGCGCGCGCGCCGGCATGTGATCTGTGTCAGGCCGCACAGCACCGCACAGCAGTTTCCGTCGAGCCGGAGCCAGCCAGGGCACGACGCCGGCCGGCCGCGGCCGGCGGGGCGGCGCTTAATTCCCGTGACGGACGAGGGTGCCAGGCCGGAGCGTACGCGCAACCACCGGCACGGCGCGCCGACCGTGTACCGTGCCTGGCTCCGGGCGCTGGACACGTAACGTACGCAGCGTACTTACTCTCCGTTGGCTCATGTCGTTGGGTCCTTGCTTGCAGGCTGGCTGGCCCTCGACGGATAGGGATGGAAATGGGTCGATCGACAGCTCACCGGTGGGGCGTGCGCGGTCGGCCGTGCTGCGCTGCCAAACACGGCGAGGGATGACGGGAGAACGACGGGCCGGCCCCCCGCGGGCACGACCTGCCTGCTGTGTACGTACGTACGTCAGTGTGACTGGGATACATACGTATACGACGTACGTACGGCCGCTACGGGCTGCTGCCATACGATATACCTCCGGTCTGGCTGGATCCGCAAGTGCGTGCATGCGTCCGTAACAGTGACAGTGACACCGTGAGACCGCGCCTACAGATCGGGTTTAGTGTATTTACCCCACCCAAGGGGTAAATAAATTCTATCCGCGCTTTGACGTGACGATGACGGGGGGAGGGAAGCAGGGGGAACCTGTGCGGGGCCAAATTCAGTGTTCTGACCCTTTTGTCAAACTTTAGCACAAATTCACTACCTACCGCCAAGGTCAATGATGGTAGGAGTTGGTCAACGCTTAAACGGCCGTTTGATGACTGTGAAGCCTATCGCCATAGCCGGCGGCGGTAGCTCGTTGTAGCATACCGCCAGTGAGAGAGGCGGTAGGCCTCCATCGGCTGCAAATGTGTGTCGTTGCATGCATGCATGTTCATGCAGGCCATGCTTCACTGACACCACTTGCTGTAGATATGCATGCACGTTTGCACGCAGGTAAGTAGCCCAAGTACGTAAGCACTATGCATATACTGTATATTTGAATACATACACCAGCCGGAAGCACATGCATACATGTCCGACCCTCGTAGCTATAGAGCCAGCTAATTAGATAAGTACTCGATATAGACCTGAGTTTAAACCTTTAAACTAAGTATGCTTATTATATATTAGCTTGCATATTCTTGTTTCATCGTTTATCTCAAAATAATTAGTAATCTCACTATCTGGATTATCACAAGAATAGTCATTTGGAT
>CBMN011746197.1:0-10848 GCA_000582825.1 Hordeum pubiflorum | reverse complement strand
TCTCATCCGGGAATCCGAACAACATTCGGTCACCAACATACATAAATCAATAATACCGAAATGTCACCGAACGTTAAATGTGCAGACCCTGCGGGTTCGAGAACTATGTAGACCTTTGTGGGTGTACACCTTTGTGGGACTCCACCACACCCTCTATGTGGGGCTACACCTTTGATATTTTGCAAAAGAGAGGCTTCCCCACTTGATTTCGCAAACGGACACTTAGAGGGTGCATCGCACTGGAATTTCCGGTGCCCTGATCAAGCATGGGAGGGCTCTGCGACAAGGTGACCCGCTGCCCTCTATTCCCATTGTCATAGCGATCATCCCCTACAACACCTTCTTGATGTTCCTATTGATCAAGGTCTACTTCACCGTCTATATAGAAAGGGCACACAATTTTGAACCATTGACGACGCGACCATTCTTATGGCCCCAATCAAGGATGACATTAACGCCCTCACAATCATCCTACAAGATTTCGGCATGCTCACAAGGTTGTGTACCACCTTTCACAAGACGCTCGCTGCTCCCATCCGTTGTCAAGAAATGAATATGGATCCAATTCTTCAAAATCTATCGGCCCAAAGAACCAACATTCCAATGGAACATCTTGGGCCTCCATTGGCAGTAAAACAGCTTAAAAGGATTTACTTTCAACATCTACAAGATAGGGTTGCTGCGAAATTACCCCCTTGGGATACTTCACTTGGGCAAGTTTGCTCGCGCCCTTCTTTTGAGATGGTTGTTGCTCAAATGGACCACACTCGAGAGGACTTGGGTTGGAAGTTGGAACCATTAACACATGCGACAACGTGGACATGGATTTTTATACACCCTTGCTAAAGTCAACATTGCTAATGGTTGGACTGCTAACTTTTGGGACTCACCGTGGGCTGATGGTCGTAGGTCGAGATGCACCACGCCCACAAATATTGTGCTCTCCAATAGAAACAAAAATGATGTGTCCAGGTGTCTATTCACAACAATGCTCGGGTAGAGAAAATCAACACCTCGAGGGGCCTTACCATGCAATACATCCCGGAATTCTTCACCCCTTGGTCATACACCTTGAAAGTGCATCTAATCCTCTAGGTGGGTTTTGGTAATTCATGCCAACATATCTCAAGGAACTAATGCGTCCTTCAAGTTTAGTTCAGGAAATGTTCCTTTAGCTACAACAGAGGAATGGAAGGTGACCCCTGAAAATGCTTAAGGACAAGCTAAAGGATTCTAAATTTTCATTTCAGTGATCCAAGATCACATTGAATCCATAGGCATGCGGATACTATCAAAAGGGATAAGGATGTGATAAGGAGCCTCTTGCTCCATGTGCTTAAAGATCTCACTCCAAACTTCCTTAAAATCATGTAAAGATTCCACTATATCTACCTAATTCCATTCAACTCGGAGTTGCCGAAGCTCTCCCAGTTGGACCCACCGAGTCATTCGAGTTTTAGTTGTTGTACAAACCCTAGTCGCATAGGAGACTCCAACTATTCCATTCGGAACAGTTGATGCACTTAGTAAACCTTCTGTAGCCACCTCAGAAATTCCGAGCAAAACTTAGTCGGAACTTCCGAAGTGATAACAGAGTGTGCCATTGTCGAAGTGTTCATCTCGGAGCCACCGATCAATCTCTGTCAGACCGACCGATGCTTCTGAAGTTTCCACCTTTGTTCAACACTGGATTCACCATGAAAAACTAGTCTCGGAGCCTTCGAGATATGCAATGAAGTTGGTAGCAGCCATTTTTTGGGTCCAACCTATACCCCCACCTATCCCACTCGTGTCACTCGGAGCAAACTTCAATCCCATCATATTTGTTGAGAGAAAACTCATCCTCCTTCTACTGATTTCAATGGGTTTTCCACTCCAACCATCCAGTCAAACCCTTTATGATCTGGTCTCCTCTTGCTTTCCACTCATACTTCCCCAAATTTAAAGCCAAATCTTGAGAGAATTTAAGTTTGAGAAGATTATGTTTTGAAGCACAGGATCAAGGAGTTCATCATCAAGCAACCTCTATCTTGTTACTTTTGGAGGGTGTGCGCCTCCTAGATTAGCTAGGTGTTGATTGGAAGTCTTGAAAGTTTATGAAGAACCCAACAAGTTTGTACGGGTTTGGAGACCGCACACTTCGTGAAGATCTACTACCCTAGTGGAGCTAATCCTTCTTGGGTGCACGTCATGATGGAACAGGTGTGGTTTCTCCTTCATGGACCCTTTGTGGGCGAGTCCTCCATGGACCTTATTCCTTCATGGAATTTCACATCGGGATCCCTCTGCTCTTAGATCCTTCATGGGTCAAAGTCTACATCAATGTGGATATAAGATAGTGTCAAGTGTCAACTATCCGAATCATGGGAAAAAAATCTTCACCGAGCCAATTTTGTTTGCGATTCTCTCAACTCTACCTCATTTACTTTACACTTGCATGTCTTTAATTTCTGTTGCTTATTCTCTAGGCTTGCATGTGTAGGGTACTCATTAGTACTACTCTAAAAAAAATCATTAAATCTATCAAGAAAATTAGAACTTGGAAAAACAGTCCTGTTTGTGCCGAGTAGTCTATTCATCCCCTCTAGACATACTTATCAATCCTACACACGGCTCGGGTCCAACCTCGGGAAGATCGCCCCAACCCATCATCGGAAATTGATCGCTTCTGGTTACTACTCGACAGCCTCGGCATACAAGACACAATTCCTCGGGTTGGTCCAAATTGACATGAATAAAATGATTTGGACAATATAGACGCCACCCCAAGTGTAAGATCTTTGTGTGGTTCATCATTCAACATAGGGCTTGGACGAACGACCGCTCCGCCAAGCATGGGTGGCCAAATTGAGGTCATTGTCCATTATGCAATTGTTCCCCTGAGTCAGGGGCACACATGCTCTTTCATTGCCGGCACTCTGTAAAGCTATGGCACATGATTAATATTGGCTGGGGATGCACCCTTTTTAGCCGGCAGAGTGGCACAACTTCAATGATATCAAATCTTGGTGGAATCATTTACATCACCATGGTCAACATAAGCCAAAGCCATGGCCTCCCTCACCTTGCTCATTTCGGGCGACATTTGGAATGAGAAAAACTCACATGTGTTCAATAAAAAAAATCCTCTCCAACCGCTATCATCTTTGCGCGTATCCACGACGAGGTGAGGCATTGGGTAATGCGCGAGGGCTAAGCATTTGGGTAACTGTATGCCGAGAGAGTAGACTTCTGTACTTTTGTTCTAGCCTTCGGCATGAGCGGTCTATAATAAATTCTTCTTAATTAATGATGTGGCAAGTCTTTTGACGCTTTTCAAAACAATTGACAAGGCTCCTTATTTCTTTTTCTTCTGTGAATCAGTCAATGAAGAGTTATGTGATATCTACGTGTACATCGAGGGTGTCGTTGTTTGGATTTTTTTTATCAAGAACAAACAACCTAGGTTGCTCGCCATTTTCATCGAGATATGATAAGAAGTACAATTACAAGAGATTACATCGATAATTGTGGTAAAACCACCCACCCTGCCCTAGTTCTACATCGCAATGAACTCACCCTGCTTTCTTTCCGCCAACCAATTCCCATAACTTCCGCTCTTCTAGAGTGAGATGAGCGATATGTGGACCTTCCCTACTCCAACTTTATTGTAGACTTGTATGTGTAGATGTTTCTAAGGTTCCAAGTATAAATGCTAAAACTTTGCCCACCAAATTTCCATGTGCCTTTTTTTTACCTGAAGACCGTAGAACAATCGTTGCATGCACCTCTTGCATGCCAACGTGACGCATATCCGGACTATGTCGAAGATGTAAAAGTACATGCATGGAAAAGTCATCAGCAAAAAGAATAACATAAGCATGAGGTTCAACACAAAAAGATTGTAGCCTCAAGGACATGGAGATGAACTATTAATATTATTTGGTTAGATTATATTAGTGTTCAGATATTATTTTGCGAGAAGCTAGATAACAATGAACCTATATATGAGGAGCTATTTATTCCGAGAGAAGCTAGATATTATTTGGATATGTGTCAGCTTATCTTATATTTTCGCATTTTTTTATGCTGAAACAATGAATTGTTCGAACCATTGTTTGTAGCATTTGGATTAGATCAAACATCCTTCTTGGCAATCTTGGATCGGTCACTTACAAGGGGTATGAAAGATTTTCAGCAAGAGCTCACAAGGCAGCATCTAAGTCTCCCTTGCTTATTAAAAATAAACGCACAAACTCCACATACAATTCAACACACAAATCAAGCAGCATTTTTTTAGCAACTCAGTGGAAATTGTTAAGCCTCCTGCAGTTCTTCCTGATCTCCCCCTGTGACCCGGTGAGTGGCGAGATGTTGCCCATGTTCACCATTGACTGGGCAAAGTGCTGGAAGAAGAGATGCACGTCATTTGCATACGCCTTCACGAGCGCTGCCGTCTCGGCGCTCTTGGTGAGAAGGACCTCGTCGGAGCTGAGAAGACCCCTGCCGGCCAGGATGTTCTTGAAGTAGAAGTTGTCGAACTTGGTCGAGGTGACGATGTCGAGCGGGAAGAGGTTGTCATCGCCACCAGAGCGTGGGCACCCCTGCCTCAGATGAGCAGCGTAGGACACATCCAGCGTGTTATCGGCCATGCCATTACCTGACTGGTTGTACAACCTCTGCCTGAAGCTGGTGCACCGGGACAAGCCGATGGTGTGGCCACCTGAGAGGGCGACGACATCGACGACGTTGAGGCCGAGGCGCTTGAACTTAGTGATGATGGTGGGAAGGGTGTTGTTTGGTGCTGGGATGTCATTGTTGGAGCCCTGGATGCTCGCGCCCAGGGAGTCCCTCCGCCCGAGTGGCACCTCCCAGTAAGGGCCACCGACCTGCAGTTTTGTTTGGGCCCAAAAGAATTACACACATGTTTTTTCTTGTTCATTTTCACTCGGGATCCTTTGTTCTTTCATGTTTCTAAGCTGAATTACGAGTGGTGTTACTTACGAGGATGGTGGAGTCGCGTGCGGCGAGGGCGAGGATGTCGGCGCAGGAGACGGTGCCGGGGCAGGCGGTCTCAAGGGCGACCTTGATCTCATCGACGACCTCGAACCCCCTGATGGAGTTCTTGTTGGGGTTGGACCCCTTCTCGCTAACAATGTTTGTGCTGTTGTCCAGCAGCACAGAAGCGTCGCACCCCTAAACCCCAAAAGAACATGAAGTGTAAAGAACACTGCTACACATGGGAAATAAATAAATAAATGCTACAGCCTGGAGGAATTGAGTAGATCAGATATACCTTGACGAAGCAGTCATGGAAATGCAGCCTGACGAGAGACGCGGCCATCCTGGTCTCCCTGGCGACGGCCTGCGCCACGATGGAGTGCACGATCTCCTTGGCCTTGGGGCACGAGTGGTCGTAGAACTGCGGGAACAGGCCGCCGTAACCCGGGTTGCCGTGGACGGCGCCGGCGAGGAGCAGCGGAGACACGAGGCAGAGCGCAACCAGGCAAACCATGGAGGTCGCCATTGGTGGACGGATGAATGTAAGCAAACTACTTTGCTTTGCACTACTAGGTTGTAAGTGATGGAAGGCCGGAGAGCTGCTTCCCGTGTTGTGGGCGGTGAGAAGAGGTGAACATGGAGTGGGTTTATATAGCGGGAGAGGATGGGATGGGGGCGCGTGTAGGGAGTGGCAGGGGAAGAAGAAGGGTGGTTTCGAGAGCAGAGGGGACGACGGATAGTGAGATGGAGCTGGCGGCCGGGTGGTTAGGCAATCCCGTTAGATGGATGGGCACCTGTTTTCAACTGCTTCGTCAATAATTCTTCCATCAAGCAACTCCAATGGAAGAGCTCCAAACTTGGCCCCAAGCCAAAGGCCTAAAGAGTTGAAAGTGCTACTACTCTGCTAGTGTTCATGCCTTGTCTGGGCCGGGCTCCATGGATGATTAAACTTTAGTAAATGCAGGTTGGACAATTGAAATATATTGATCTGTCATTTCATCACATGTCCCACTTTAACACCGGCCAGCCATGTTTAGGCCTCGAGCAACACGTGAGTGAGGTACTCCCTCTGTTTCATTTTACTCCGCGTATAAAATTTGGTCAAAGTTAAACTACACAAAGTTTGATCAATTTTTTATCAAAAAATATGAACATTTACAATACTAAAACTATATAGTATGAAAATACATTTCGTGATGCATCTAATAATATTGATTTCATGCTGAGAATGTTGATTTTTTTTAATATAAAGTTAGTTAAATTTTACAAAGTTTGACTTTAACCAAACCTTATATGCAAACAAAAAGGAAACGGAGGAATATATACCACGTATCATATGTGTAATCAAGCTTACAAATTACTATATATACCGGCGGACAGAGTTGCTGTTGCAACGCTGTTGTGCATGCAAGCAGGATTGTGTTGCCAACTTTGCATGCATACCGGGATACGTATCATCATCATTCACGCATGCGTTGTTTTCGATTCTTATCGTAGAATCATCACAGTTCGTGTATCTGGGGCTGATGATTATACTTTCATACACCAGGGAATATCCATGTTTTTTTTCTCCATAAAGGAGAGTAAAAGCAGGGTATGTATGATGTACAATTAATAGATCGGCCATGGTATGTCTGCGTTTAACTTTCTTGCTTCACGGCAGGCAGACACACATGCACACCTCCAAGTAACAAATGACAAGAAGCAGGGGAGGATTTTTGGCTCTCGGGATGCCGGAAGTTTTCAAAAATTCAAAAGTCAACCTAGAGATGTATAGTGCATGTGTGTATACTTTCACTATGAAATACGTTTTGATGTGAGCTGTACAAAAAAAAAATGGCAGGCCGTTCGCAATACATGTTACCAATTTGACTATTTTCCAACCATATTGTGCATTTAATTTGACACATTAAACCTTCGAAGATGATCGAATTTCAGTAGTAGGTGCAGATTATGAAGTTTCGACAAATAGGCAGTCCATTTTTACCGTATTTTAAGAAAAAAAAACATATTATACCGCGCGCAACACATGACACTAGACTAAATGGTACTCTACGTGTATATGCTCACTTCACGACGTGTGAAATGAAGATGGCAAAGAAAGTAGAAAAAGGCGGTGATCAAAGTAGAGGCTTTGCTTCCAAATGAACCCTACTACTTTTGTTATACGCAAGAGTGATTAATCATTGTTGATCATCAGAAAACTGAGTAATGCAGGCCCCTGTGTGTTGTTGGTGGCGATTATATATGCATAAAGGGCTAGGGTTCGCGTATAACCATCTGCTCGGATTTGGATTTGGCTAGATGGGGTTGTGGCTCCCTCTGCAGATCTCCCTCCCAGGTCAGCCAACCGATGGATTGCGACTGATGATGCATTGCCGACGCGATGAAGTCAAAGGCCGGGGATGCACGCGCGATGATGTACCAACTCACTGTGTAGGACAGGGTCAGGGTCAGGGTCAGGGTGGGCATGCATGCATGCATGCGTGATCATTCCCTTCCGGCCTGGCTGCCGCGGGGAGCAGGTCAGTAGTCTAGTTCCCGGCCAGCTGCAGACTGCAGAGCAGGGTTTTACTTGCGCGTGCATATCTACCAGCCTCCGTTTCTTCCAAGGAAACAGCTTAGCTGCGTGCGTGCGTGGCGGTGGTTACTTTCAGTTCCAGTCAGAGACTGGCTGGCTCACAGACACACATCAGTGGCAGGTTGAGGTTGGTACGTGCAGTTGCAAAATGTGTGAACCGGACCAAATCGGCTGAAATTAAGGATCGGACCTCCATTGCTTCCATTTTTTTTTTGAGAAACCTCGTACGAGGGCAGGCGATTTCCTGCATTTTATTAAGGAGAAGAGAGTTGATCCAGTTTATAAGGAAAACCGGACCCAAAAACCTAACATTCTCGGTTAATCAAGGAAAACCGAATAAAAACCAAAAAAGAAAAAAAAAAGGCACTAGAGCTTGGGGATAGGGACAAGACAAATGCAACATCAAGGGACATCGTCAGATCCAGACACCAGAGCGCCTAGACCCAAAACAACTAGTCGAGGCTCAAGTGCAACAAAACCGACCACCACTTGCCGAAGAAAAGCCGTCCATTTTGAATGACTCTTCTGTCTCGGCCTCAAAGCATCATGTGCTAACATCATCGTGAGGAAAACAACCTGAAAGGTCTAACTTCGACTTCCCCGCGATCCTCGCCAAAGAGCTCAACTCCACGATCATTTGCAATGAGAGCGGTTTTTTGTACATGTCCAATTGTACTTGCATCTTTTGCTCAGGCCCCTCCGCTTTGCTGATTTTTGACAGCTTGCCAAAAGCCTCCAACAACCTATGCTCTGCGCGCTTGGATGTCGGGCTATTGCACGTCTTGGTCTTCTTTTCCAGACGCCCGCTCTGTCGCCCGTCATCCTTATCCCCGTGCGAAGACACCGGGGTCTCAAGCAGAGGTTATGGAAGCGGACAAGAGAAAATCCTCCGGAGATAAAGGTATCGCTTTACATTCCACTATTTTTTCACTTGTACCATGCCTAAGAAACAATGCAAAGAAAACATGCCTAGTCCATACATTTCTTTTTTTAGCACGTATGTGGTTAAAGTTCGAAAAGGTGAACTGGACTATAATAAGAAGTCTCATGTTTCTGGACACAGGGATAACAACAAACGCAACAAGTCGGCTCACTCTCTAAAGTTTACATGCACGCTAGGTGTCTGGTAAAACTAAGCGATAGCAAGAGCACGCCACATGCCTCAAAAGAGGCCACAAACCTATCACCAGCGCTGCTAAAATTTAAACCTTGGGGAGACACAAAAGTGATTTCTGCTGTAGGTGTTAGGATCATTCCGATTCACAATTGTTTTCTGCCCCTCCCCGTCCCTATGTACTATATTCAAATCATAGCATCATAGCAGCTAGCATAGCAATCGCGCTTACTCTGGAGGAAAAAGCTCGGCCAAAGCTTGAATAGGTCCTACATATTTCTTAGAAGGTAACCAACAGACTTTCAAATTTAAAGATTTGCAAATGATCTGCCAATGATTTATTATAACTTAAACAACTACATTGACAAGAGAGTGGCTAATGTATTATTCTGATGTCCTTTTTACCAAACTTCCATCTGCTTGTAAGCAATCTTCAATTTAAAATAAACACATCACAAAGCAACGCTATTAATATACTCCTCCTCTTACATGGTATGTTTTATTTGACTTCTCTATTTCACAATTGTAGTAGGTCAAGTCTTACCCCTTTTTCCTTCATGTTCACATATACTCAGTTAAGCATGCAAGCCTTTTGACCCGAGTTATGAGACAGCTGGAGCAAGTATTTAGTTAGATCCCTTGGCACACAAGCTTACAAATGAAAACGTTAATTGTTGCTGTTGATTGTCGTATGATGGTAGTTCATCGCAGACGAAGACAAGTTGGGGACTGCTTTGTTGACCATTTGATAAGACTCTTAACTTGCAAGAGATGGTTACTTTGTTTTATTTCATTTTCCCCTTCTGTAAAGTCTTTGTTCATCAACAAAGAAGGGAGTGATATCCATTGTTTTCCTACATATGCTTCTGGAAAATAACAATTACACAAACTGACGCGCCTAGTGATTATTTAGAGAAGTCCATATTACAATCCCAAATTGTCACCTAAGTCTAAGAAACAAGGTTTAGATGTCTGGGTCACGTGCCGGCTGAGTTGGCTACTGACTAGGAGGCCAACAGGTGAAAACCGGTTAAACCCCCCCAGAAACTGGTTTGAGGAGAGGAGGGTTGATAGGTGCCCGTTTTTCATAGTTTGGGATTGTAAAGTAGACGACTTTGATGTTTAGGGTTGTTATTAGACTTTGGTGTCAATTCAGAGTTGAAATATGGACTTCCACATGAATACTCAGACGGGCTGCAAACCAGCCAAGCTACGTTACACATCATAGGAACACAAAAATTTGGGAGAAAATAAGTGTTGAATGCATTGTGCCGCATTGCAATGCATAAACAGAATGTATTACTGGTTGCTCTACAATGCTTGGGACAAACTTTACACTTTTTTGTTTGCAATTTCGGACTAAAATGTAAAAAAACTATTGATAAAATACGCTTTATATTCCTACCAAGTTAACATTACCTTCTTGAATTGTTGGAGCTAAAATGTGATCCATGAGATTTGTCTTGAAATTTTATATATACTACAACTCGAAATCTAAAAACCCAGTAAGAACCTTGTCTAGAACTATCTAGTTGCTTGAGACTATCCATGTTGCAAATTCCATAGTCATGTACTATGAGACATGCATGCTCATAGACATTCATATCTAATATTACTAGTCGACTCCTAGTCAGTATTGCTTATTCTTAAGTTCCATGAAGATTTCTCTAATATTACCTAGTACACTCTCTTAGTTGGTATTGCCTATTCTTATGTTCCATGAAGAACTTCTTAAATATTACCGAGTTCACTCTCCTAGTCGGTATTGCATATTCTTAAGTTCCATGAAGAATTTCTTAAATGATACCTAGTTCACTCTCCTAGTCGGTATTGTTCACAATTTCATCATCCTCGCTCTGATCCCAAACCATATAAAGAAATGATCTAAAAGTTTATCATTGTCGAACAAATTTGAGGAATTGAGCGAACCTCAAGAAGAAGCCTAAAGCTGATAGACAACTCAAATAAATTATATGTAAGTTAAAACTATTTATTAAAGAGGATGAACCCTGAGTGAAGTTCTAAGGGCATCTCGAACACCGACCGTCAAACCGCCCGCGACAGTATGGACCGCACGGTCCGGACGTGTTTTGCCATCAAACGCGGTCCTACATAGGTCCGCTCTACGGCCCAGACGTGCTTTTTCCTGTAAACCAGAGACACACGGGGGGGG
>CBMN011746185.1:0-10630 GCA_000582825.1 Hordeum pubiflorum | reverse complement strand
AACCGGCGAAAATCGGCGTCCTGGGAGGGCGACTGGGAATTTTTTTCGCCCGCCGGCGATAAAAAAGAGGCCTGGGGGGGTCCTTTGGGGCCGCGGGTGGAGATGCTCTTAGGCCGTTGTAGAACATTGTCTCAAATTTCAAATGTGGATCTTCAGATTCAGATTTAGGGTCTCTTTAATTTGCAGGGTTTAAAAAACGTAGGATTGGGAAAACCATAGAATTTTAATGGGAGGGTATTTGTTTTTTGAAACAGGCTTCTGCCCCCTTTATAAATAAAAACACAAATCGAACAAAGTACATGACCGAACGATACATGATGGTGAGTGCCTCTTACAAATCAGATCCTATGCTACCCGGACCGCGTAGAAGACAAGCAACTATATAACCGAAGGAGAACACATAAAAAACCGAGAACAACCACACGCAACACCCTAGGACACCTAAGCTCCTAGACAACACCCCCAAGAGGGTATTTGTGCACGCATGGGGGGAGGCAACTCTTTTTTTGCCTTTGGCTTTCAATTTTTTTATCTTTTTTATCTTTTGAACCAACAGTCTTAAGTTAAGTTTCGTTTGCATATTTGTGTTTTCGGTGACGAGGGCTTTTAAATGAGATTTAAAAAAAATATGTTTTGATGAGTTTTTAAAATTCTCTTAAGTTTCAACTACAGAAACTTGGTACGAGCGACTGACAAAATCATAAGTTTTAGAACCTGCGACCGGCAAAATCGTAACTTTGAAGTTTCAACTCTAAAACTTGGTACAAGCGACCAATATCATAAGTTTCAGAACTTTTGACCGATAAAATCATAAGTTTCATAAACTAAAACTTAAAACTTGGTGAGTCCTTATGCGGGATCCAACGACTTTGTGGGTTGCAAGGCAATCGAATGGCTGGCGCGACTGGTTAGGTGTGTGCCCCTGCGAATTTCCGGGATTCCAATGGCATGCCTATTTGAATCCTCCATGATTTTGGTTTGTTCGATTTTATCACAGGAAAAACAAAGAATACTTTTCAAGAGGTTTTAGTGGATGCTAAAATTTTGATGGAGTGTAGCAAAAATAAATTCTTAAGCAAAAGAATCCTATAGGATGCAATCCTACGTATCAAACTCACAACATAAAAAAAACGTCTATGTATTCCAATCCTTCAAAAAAAACGTGGAGGTCTTTTGAACCAAAGAGGCCATTAAGTTTCATAGTGAGAAGGTCCCCGTCATGTCATGACACCTACACCTTTGCTCGTGCACTAGCACAAATTTGTAAACCCGCAACCTGTGGCACTTTGATTAATGCATTCAGGTGGATATCCCTCCCTTAATTGATGCATGCAATTCAAGAATGGTTCTTTCCCATGCACATATGTGGTAGGTTAAACCGATTGGTCAATGCAATTCAATCTAAAGCCTTAGGGCACGAGCGTCGTCACCGTCTCCTTCACATCTCCCCCATCATTTCCCCTCCCTTATTTTCCCTTCCTAACGCCACCGCCGCATAGTACACCTTATCGTTCTCACCATCACCAACCTCGCAACCTCATTATCACCCCTTTTCCTTCGCCTTCCCACTACTTCGATGTCAACCTGTCATGGCAACAAGGTCATATCTAAAGGGTCATGTGGAAGATATTTTTGAGAAAAAAAATTGTATCCATTGTGCGTCTCGGTTGACATTTTTCTCCTTTCCGAATGATGGGGACTATCACGCAAACTCCACTTCATAAGAAACAACACTACTATGTTAAGAGTAAGTACAACTAGATCGTTAAAGGCGCGCGTTGCTGCGCCCGTCTAGTTAGACGCTATAATCTTAATGATAGATGGAATGATATTATAGGCATTTTACTCTAGCAAAATTGGTAGACATATTGTGATATAATATGTAGTTTAATTAGTAACTTATGTAGGACTATTTTAGTGGATATACAACCATGGAAGTAAATATATATTAGTCCATATATATTTAAAATAGATTTATTTTATTATTATTAATAATTAAGTAGTATAATTGATTTCGACACAAAAATGGCAGTATTTGTTTTTTGGAAATCACGTCTTGCCAAACTGCAATTTTATGGCTCTATAATCTCTCATTCGCCTGAGCATCCATTCGGTATGTTGCCACAGTCGTCCATTTTTCTAGTAGAACAGAAGAAATTAATATAAATATACACTACGAAACATATACCAGATGTCTCATGTAAGATAATTCAACAAAGTCTGAGAATATGTGTTCTAATATGCTAGGACTTTATTGACAACAGAAGCAACTCTAAAGGCGACACACAATTAGTCTTGAAAGACCTCTTTAAGCACTGAAAGCATAAGCATGGAAGTAACCATGGGCAATCTTGGTTTCTCTTATTAATTGTACTTTGTTGGTTATTTGAAATTTCGATCATAAGGCACACTTTTTTCCCCATATTAGTTACATTTTATCAACTGGTCATTGTTACACTGATAAATTCATCATAGTCTAGTATTGTCAATTCTCCTACATACAATTGTATTTTTCAACTAAACAGTACATATAACAGTTAGCAAAACCATTCCTTACAAAGGTTGATAGAATACTTCGCAAAATATCAAGCTAGAATTATAAGCATCGTTTATTGTTATGGTACTAAAGTTCAATAATATTATAGGTGCTTCGTCCATATATATATTACACGCAAGGTAAGCTTTGCATTATCCACATGGTCCAAATACGCAGAACAATATTTTGTATGCAGCACACAAAGAAATATTTAAGTGGGTATTGAATTCAGTCACACAATCACAAGTGTGCCATAGAGATAATATATATTTGAGGAAAC
Source organism: Hordeum pubiflorum (assembly GCA_000582825.1). Lineage (NCBI taxonomy): Eukaryota > Viridiplantae > Streptophyta > Magnoliopsida > Poales > Poaceae > Hordeum > Hordeum pubiflorum. The sequence continues at coordinate 7,814 of CBMN011746185.1, read as the reverse complement.
AGTTACACACAAGCATGCTAGCTAAGCAAAGCCTCATCCTGCCATCCGCTGACACATATACCAGCAACTCTAAAAAGAGTTACAGCAGAATAAAATAGGATGCTACCGACAACACTTCGCCGTTAAAGTACAAGAAGTCAGGTTCCTATCTAACGAAATCATCACCTGCATGTAGCCAGATTAGCATCACAACGTTGGCGGGGGTGATCTTCTAAACAAAACGTAGGTGAGGTAATAATCTAGAAGGTATTTGTATTGTTTTCGGACTGGACGATGTCAGAAGAATATACCACGGTAGTTTATATTATAATGGATACGAAATTACCACAAAATTTGGAAATGTGCTAAATCAAGTCAAAGAAAAACAACGTATGTAGTAAGTCATACACTGACCTTAGAACTAATGTTATCATGAGAAATGAAAGTATACAGCTATATCTACTTTTTGGCTAAAGATACATCTATATATACAACTACTACGAATATTGAAAACTGCAACTCTTGACGCTTCCGCTATTCAACAGTATGCATCAATTTTGATTCCTTAAATGCAAATCATAGGGATAGTAACATGATCATATAGTACATGGGATACTGAACTGTAGATGCTTTCCTCATGGCCAAATAGTTTCTTGTTGCTAACCTTGGAATATAGTGCTACAGTACATAAAATAGCTTCCTTTCCAAAATGAAAAATAAATAGAATCTTATCATTGATAGGCACAAATCATTAAAGTCCCATGCTGTACATTAAGACAATAATATCTTCACATGTTATTTTTTTCCAGAGAATTAATTAATGTGCAGTTTTTATGTCTCACTGTATGTCACGGACATCCCGCGCTATTAAAAAATGGCTAATAAAATATATTAAAAAATGGGAAAATACACCCTCTATTTCTACATATAAGGCGTCCCGTTGTTTCAATTTGAAGTGCCAAAACAACTTATATTTAGAAACAGAGGTAGTACTTGATAAGCCTATGAACAGGACTTCCTGCCAACTCCACTATTTTACCAAACCTTAGTATAAGCCTATTAGGGGGCTAAGGAAAAGAGGGGAGAAGACACAAGAGAAGAAAATGAAGAAGCTTACTGTGGTTCAGCTTCGAGGCGGCGAAAGCCAACACATGTCACACAAGGGGGCTGAAGCCAGGGTAATGCATTCATGGGTGTGATTTGTAATAAGTTCGCACAAGGTCGATCTTGGGGAATATTGATGTGGTTAGAATTGCACTTTCTTATACCCAACCTGCAGTTTCAATGCCTCTTGAGCCCACACAAATATGCATCGTATCTGAAATATAAAATTTATGGGAAGCTTCCAACGAAAATCAATTCCAGCCATGGACTATAGGCGCGAGGCCGTGAACGACAAAACAAATGGCAACTGCTATAGCAAGTGCATGTTGTAGTCCTCAGACACAGAAAATAAAGAATGTTAGAGTACAATGATTCCTGCTTTGCAATGCATCGAATAAATGCCCTGAAAATTTGTTAGGAAAATCAATGCATTGATAGTATAAAAAAACAATATGAAGATATAACTGAGAAGAGATGGTTGCCTGTAGCAAATAATTGAGACGCCATTCCGCATCAAGGCCGTCCTTGACCCACTTGTCATCACGAGTGCCGTGTTATCAGCTCAAGGAACAGCAACGGAAGCTTCTCCATGCCAATTGTTATGTTCCTAGACTTCTTCCTATATGAACCCAAACATATGCATAATCAAGAATCTCACCTTAATCCATGAGAAATTTGTGGCACGTAAACAAAATTGAGTACGGATCCTCACCGCAGTCTTCCTCTGCACCTTGACTCATGAATCCACACCAACCAGCAGCGAGGTGATGTGTGAGGTTGTCGCTGTGATTGGACCTTACTACAACGATCTAGGGTTTCTATTCCTTCATGGAGCCGCCTCGAGCGCCAAGCACTATTGAGCAGGGACATGCCGGGTATGCCTTCACGGCTGCCTGGAGCTCCCCCGCGCCCGCCATCTCCCTCGCCTTGCCATGCCGCCGGTCCGCCGCCGGATCGTCCGGGAGAGAGAGGTAGAGTGAAGCGCCGAAGCGGAGGGGCAGAAGCAGAACGATCGCATGACCGGATCAGAGGCTACAGGCTTTCGTTCTCCCTTCCACGCTACACGGGCCTGCAACAGCGCGCATACGGCCCAATCAACCACAACACTCCGATTTTTCCTCCAGAGTAGCCATCGATAGGACAGCTGGCCCACTTAGCGAGACATCGCACGCATGAGGAAGATCTGACGACCCTGAACATTCAACACACCAAATCGAACGGTCAGAAATGCTGAAGCGTGAGAGGGCTTGGTTTAGGTGCGGTTTTACTGTCCTTAATAAGGTGACATAGGCGGGCTTGGATGTGTAGTTTTGAAGGGTAGTCGGCCAGTTTAAATAGTTGGGGCATGCAGAACGACAAAGGTTGAATGCGAACAGTCAGACTAGACCTCTTGGGTGGAGTGTTGACATGAAATGCGGGGTAGGTGGATGGCCAATGATACGGTGTGAATGCCCGGAGGTTCTAGAACTGGTCGGTCAAGCGGAGCGGAGAGGGTTTTTGCGGTGGGTCCGAGGTGTCGAAGTCCGACGAGGCGGATGTCCGGACTCCCGAGCTCCCTTGATTTGAGGCCGGCCAGTGGGATTTGTATGTCTGGATTGGTCAATTCTAATGATCTATGTTCGATGGCTAAAAGTATTCATACAAATTGGTCTGTGTTAGAATTATGTCAAATATAGTGTATAAGATAGATTAAAGTTGGACTCTGAGTTGTACTGTGTCCAGATAAAGTAAGAGTTGTGTCCTAATAGGATACTAACATATGTCAAGATAATAGTACAGGCACACAGACGGAGCCGACGGCGTGTGCCGGCGTCCAGGCGGGGCGAGAGCGGTTGCCAAGGGCAGTTTGTGACGGCCCATGCCATACTATTCAGGCACACACGGCTGGTGTGGCGACTGATGCCCTGAGGGAGTCCGGCTCCTAGCCCATGGTGCGCGGCCGAAGGGGATGCATTGGTGGCTCAAGGCTTAGGCTATGGAGTAGCTAGGCGTCAGGAAGCTCCTATTCAGCGTGCTGGGCGCTGGGGAAAGGTGCATCGCGCACCCCCCTCCCTCCCCCGACCGCCCTCATGGGTCGACCCATGTGGGCGTGGGAAGCCCCTTGCTATTTTTTTCTTTTAAGTTTTTTTTCCTTTTCAAAAATAATTCACGATTTCAAAAAAGTTGCAGATTGTGAAAAAATGGTCGTGAATTCAAAAAATGTGCATGGCGGACACCACGCTTGGCAGGTGTTCGGTCAAATGCCATTGAGCTTATTCTTGAATTATATCATTTTTTAGAGTACAAAGGATGGTGAGCTATTCAATCATGGAGGATAAGTTGTTGTGCGATGTATGGTTGGTCGTATCCGCGGATTTCATAGAGAGGAGCAGAGGGGAGACGTTCTGGCAGCAAGTGCATGAATCGTTTCACGGACGAAAGCACGTCGTGCCCTACAACATGTACATCATTCAAGAAGGCAATGTGAGGTCGTTATCGTATCGCTGGTATGCTATCCAGAACAGCGCCACCAAGTTTTGTAACGTGATTCGTTAGCTGGCGGCAGAGGACGAGATCGTATGTTTTGCCTTCTCTTGCTCAACCTGTTGATTGATTTTCTCACTCAATGTGATCTACACATTATGTAGCCTGCACACACTGCCGTGATGTATCACATGACAGAGGGACGGTCATTTACATACACACACTGCTGGATTAAGCTGAAGGGGGAGTATGTGTGGGAGGGCATGATCCGTTGATGAAAAACTTGTTGGACAACTGGTTAATCTAGTTGAATTTGAGACATCGTTGTACTAGAGTTAGTTTGCATGCTATGTATGGAAGATTTGTGCTATTTGTCTATCCGAACTTTGATGAATATCGGCCGGTTTGCATGAATTTTGTCCGGTTAGTTCAAAAGCAGGTTGAAATGTACGCGGACAGTGTTGGATGGCGGCCTCCCGCATGAGAGTCTGCAGGCTGGTCCCCCTGTTTGCGGACGGATGCGGGAGGAAATTTACAGGTTGCCGTTGGAGATGCCATAAGGTAGGAGTTGTGTCCTAATAAGGCACTTGTATCTATGCCTCTTACATAACGAGAGGATAGACACACGATATAACATATGTCAACATAATAGCACATCCACGCAGGGGGAGCCGGCGACGTGTGCTGGCGCCCGGACGACTGATGTGTAGTATGATGATGGTGTCACGAAGGGTGTGTTTGGTAGAGTGCATGAGCTCAAAAGTTCTCTTCTCGACCCATTTTTGGGTGTTTCGTAGCATGTACGGGCTCTTCTCAGCATGCACGACCTCAGACCAAAGACCCTCTTAGCATGCACGAAGAGAGAACACCCCAAAAGCCGTTCGCTGGTCAGCATGCATGAGCGAAGCGAGCGACAATGTGTTTCAAATAATGTTCAGGATTTCTACAAAATAATTTAATTTCAAGAAAATGTTTAGAATACCAAAAATTGTTCAGATTTTCAAATTTTGTTCAAATTTTCAAAAAATGCCCAAATTTTGAAAATTAGTTAAAAAATAAAAAAATGTCCAGATTTTCAAAATATGTTAAAATTTTCCAAAATGTACAGAAAATTTTGTTTAAATTTTCAAAAAATGTTTGGAATTTTTAAATTTTTGATTTTAAAAGAAATGTTCAGATTTGAATTATTTTTCAAAAAAATAAAAATATCAATCTTTAAAATTTTGTTTAAATTTAAAAAACTCAGAATTTCAAAAAAGTTTAAATTTTTTCCATGTTTCAAAAAATTATTCACACTTTTGAAATATGTTATTCATTTATTTGAAAATATTGGTTGCTACAGTATCGACCGACATGTCTAAACAGATGCAAGCTGCCAAACAGAGTCTCAACTTAGCATGTCTTAGCACATACATCGCTACCAAACAACAACAAATGCATGTACTCAGCATGTCTACACTCAGCATGCATCAGAGGAGAACAACCATGCTAGGTTGGGAATGCTACCAAACACACCCGAAGAGGAGCGTCTGTAGTCAACCTCGAAAAGTAGCAATAACTTACTTATTAAAAAATAAATATTTTCAAATAATACTAAGAAAATCAGTGCAGGGGCTGTTTAACGTAAAGGTTTCAGTGCCTGTTTTCGGTTAGGACGAAATCAGGGCAGGGGCTCGTCCCAATTGAGTTCAGGGGTAGAGAGTTTTGTTAGGAAAGTTACGTAAGGAGATCGTAGGATTCATGTAAGTGTAGCAATTGTTTGGCATTTTAACGATCCATGTTTGAAGATAACCTCGGTTTTTCTATTTTTCGTAGTCAATTAGTAAGACGGAGCAAAGCCTTGCCTTGTTTCCAACGGAGAAAGAACACCACGAGCACGAAGCAATGCGGCGCCGGCATGGGTCGATCGACGGCGGCGTTAGCTAGAGTACAAGCAAGCTCGCGTTTCGATCGGCCCTCTGTTCATCGGATAACGTATACTAGTACCGGCGCGGGGTGCACGAGGGTTACATGCTCCGGTGCTGCGCTGTGGTAAGAGCATCTACAACCGGACGCCTCAAACGACCCTTTATATGCCCACGGATGCATCCGGTCAGGAAAGAAGAAGAAAAATGACCTAACCAGACCCCTCATATCATCCCTATATGTCCGGACTGTTCGCGAACCCTCATATCCATCTCAAATACAAGAAGGATATGAGGGCTCGCGGACGCGCCCGGTCAGTTCGCCACGTAGGGCGCAACCCCATCCCGGACCACAATTTTCTTTTTTTTATTCATTCTTTTCTTTCTCTCTCTTTCTCTTCACCATCTTCACCATTCATATGCAAGTGACCGGACATATAAAGAAGAAAATGAGGAGTGTGATTGTGTGAACGGACACTTATGCGGGCGCGTTGGCGGACGTTTAGGGAATCATACTTGTCATGTCCGGCTGTAGATGCTCTAAGAAGGCGTGAGTAAAACAACGGCCAGTGGTACAAGATCTTTTTCTTAAACGAGTGCGGCTAGCACATGGCCTGCATTTCTATTTGACGAGAAGTGTGAGACTAGGTACGTGTGTCGTGTCGCCATCTCTTTCCGACGCAAATAAATAATCCTCGGCCTAGGCCCTAGGGAACCTCAACTGAAGGTGTGGAGAGCCACAATACTTTATTGTGTTGTGTGTGTGGTTTCCGTTTCCCGTGGGATGCTCCATGCTCCATGCATGCACGCACCGACGACGCACGACGGTGAACCGTGAAGGTGAAGCCGGCCCCTGCTGCTACCTTCACGATCTTCTCGATGGCATGCTATATGCCCACTGTTCTTCGACTACGACCACACACTGCTCCATGTGCCTCTACGTAATAATTAGACACTTAAACTAACGTGCTCATCGTTTTCGGGTTTCTTTTAGGGGAATATTGTGGTATTTTTTATGTACCATAAAGTGGTGTTCAGGCGCTTTTAAATGTGCTCCGAAGGAATTATCTCTCTAAAAAAACACCTCAAGTTCAATTATAGTATTATTTTTGGGGTCAAGAAATTTTCAAGGTAGGAGCAAGTTTTTTTCTTTGAAACTGCTATTTTTTTTGGTGTGTGCTTTGAATAGAAAGTGAACAGCCCATAGACAAAAGCAGGCCTGAAATTGTTTGGGCCATATGAAGCCAAGCTGAGAGCCCAGCCCATCACGCCGCCCCTAAAAAATATCGCCTAGAACCCCAAAAAATATCCATTCAGAACGGGATGTTTATCCCCACCCCTTCTCCCCAGTGTGGCGAGGCTCAGCCGCGAAAATGGAGGCCAAGCTCCTCCTCCTCTCCTTCCCCTCCCCGCTCACCGCTCTCCACCCTGCCACCGCCGTCCCCAAATCTCTATTCATCGGCACTTCCCCTTCACAGCTCCTTAGCCGCTGGTGGCACTGCCCATCGCCCCGGGCTCGTGGTGGGTGCGCATGTGACTTCCGTGAAACAATGTTCCATGCGCTAATTCCTAATCGACACTTTATAAACTAAATAACATGTATTTTTTTCCTCTTCGATGTCTATCGAGGAAGAAATTTATTTTCATGTGGGATTTGGTGATGTGCACAGAAGTGGGTTTTGTGCTCTGGGAAGCAGATTCATGCTCCCTTCTATTTAGAAAATTAAAAACTTATTTGAGAAGTTTTTTTTATAAAAATTATGGCTCTCAGGTGAGCCATGAGACTGTAAAATTTTGTGGACAAATGCTTTCATTTGTGGTTTGGGTGAGAAAAACAAAAGTGGAGAGCTAGAATAGCAAATCTTCTTTTGAATAGTGTTTTGTTTTGTTATTTTTGCACAACTTGGAAAATATAGGTTTTTTCATGAAATTTGAAAACTAATTTGATTAATTAGGATGTAGTATTTTTTGGATATTACTTTTTGAAAACGGGGCATTTTTGCTCTGAGCACTCTTGATGGCTTACCGATATTCACACACTTTCTAAATTGTATTATGAAGAAACTGTCTTTTTTTTTAAAGAAATTTTTAGGGGGTGAAGAAATGCTCAGGGTAGTAGTGGGAAGGAGTAGCAAAATTTTAATTCAAATTTTTTGAGGGCTTTTTATTCAAATAACCAGGCTGGCTGCCTCCTGTATTTTTTACTCTTTTTTTTAAGAAGTACCTTTATTTTCTACTCGATAGTGAACAGCCCATCATTCGGGCCCAATGAAGCCAGGCCGAGAGCCCAGCCCATCACCCCACCCCGAAAATGTCGCCCATAACCCCCAAAAAATATCCATTCGGAACGGGAGGTTTATCCCC
>CBMN011746172.1:0-11219 GCA_000582825.1 Hordeum pubiflorum | reverse complement strand
CATCATGACAATTTTAGTTTATGGTTCATGGCAAGTCTAGTTTCTTAATTCTCCGTTTTATAATATGTCAAAATTTACATTTAAAGGTAGAAGAAATGCTGGAATGTACAATCATTCATCGCGGTCCACAACTGCATGGACAACAAAGACAAGGTGGACAAATGGGCCCGGCTTCGGAACCTGTAAGAAACACACACAACTTGGTTATAGGTTATTACAACTCTACAAGTATATCTGGTAATAAAAGGAACCACGTTACCCATCTTCACTATAATGGCCTGAATTTCTAGCAAAGCATAGTACATCATGTTAAGCTTCATGCACTAGCCAACGCAACCAAAAGTTCGAACTGATGGAAAGGGCTAGGCGATCCACATATACATTTCAACACTTCCCTCTCACGTGTGACACGAAAAGTCAACACGTGGTTAGACTCAGAGGTATGACTCAAGAGGCCTATACGTGAACAAAAAGGGGGAAGGGGGGGGGGGCAACAACAATTTTTGTATAAATTGCTGGAATCAAACCAATAGTCAGGATATCATGAGATGCAGGGAGATTATTTGTCCTGATAGTTCCGGCAAAAAGAACAAATAGGAAAAAGTAGACATTGCCTTATTAAAAAAACTCTATTTCTGTGAATAAAACTGGTATCAATCTGCTCTAAAGAAAGCTACAGATTTCACTTAGTAGATTCGCAAGGCAGAGTACATACGCGATGAAGATGCCGCTCGGTTCAGGAAAACGAGCAGAATGATCCCAGTTGTAACAAGTCGAAGAACCAAGAGGTACCACCAAGCCATTGTGAGGTAAATGAAGGCAGCTGCATTCACTATGGTTGGTTCTTATGCTTCGTCTCGTCTAAATAAAGGATCTGTACCAGTAATACAGAAAACAACAACTAGACAAGAACTTTCAATAACTTTGACTGGAAAGACAGTGATGTTTTTTTATAAGACTGCAAAGTAAATAGAGAACATTTTGTCAAAGGTGAACAAGAATCTTTGACCGGACCATGTTGAATGGGAAATGGCATTCTGATGGCAGCGACGTGTCTGCTCCTGTTTTTCTGCATCAACTACTTGTTAGGCAAAGCAGCGCACGCGTTTTACAGAAACTTCAAAGTTTAATATGATCACATTAGTCACTGTCTACTAACGAAGTTGGACAGGTTCTTCTCCCGGAACTTTCATAAACATCATTGCCCCCAATTTTCTTGTTCAGGGACATTGACAAACCTCACATTAGTTACGGTCTACTAACAAAGTTGGACATGTTCCTCTCCTAGAACTTTCAGAAACGTCATTGTCGTATCCAGGGACAGAGAAACTTATATGACTTGCAAACCTCGCATTAATTATGATCTACTAACAAAGTTGAATAGGTTTTTCTCGCAGAACTTCCATAAAGGTACGCTCCACAACCTTTCCTCTCTAGACTTGTCCAGCAATGAACTTTCTGGTGAGATTCCACCTCTACTCGGGAGCTCACCGGCCTTGGAGTCTGTCAGTCTCACCAACAACTTTCTCAAAGGAGAAATCCCGCTGTTTTTGGCAAACTGTACCTCGCTTCGCTACCTTTCTCTACAAAACAACAGTCTTGCTGGGGCCATACCGGCAGCTCTTTTCAACAGCTCAACCATCACAGAAATACATATTTCGATGAACAATCTTTCTGGGCCAATTCCAGTTTTCACAAACTTCCCTTCAAAGCTCAACTACCTCGATTTAACAGGGAATAGCCTAACCGGAACTGTGCCATCCTCAGTAGGAAATCTCACACAGCTTACCGGTCTGTTAATTGCGCAAAACCAGTTGCAGGGAAACATTCCGGATTTATCCAAGCTATCAAGTCTGCAATTTCTTGACCTCTCATACAACAATCTATCAGGGATAGTGCCACCGTCCATTTACAGTTTACCTTTGCTGAGCTTCCTTGGGTTGGCCAACAATAATCTTCGAGGAACACTTCCTTCTGATATGGGGAACACTCTTTCTAACATCAATTCATTGATCATGTCTAACAATCATTTTGAGGGTGGGATTCCGGCATCGCTAGCTAATGCCTCCAGCATGGAGTTCCTGTATCTCGGCAACAATTCCCTGAGCGGCGTGGTTCCTTCCTTCGGCTCCATGTCGAATTTGCAGGTTGTAATGCTGCACTCAAATCAGCTAGAAGCTGGAGACTGGACATTCTTGTCGTCCTTAGCAAATTGTACGCAGCTGCAAAAGCTGAACTTGGGTGGAAACAAACTACGCGGTAATTTGCCGGCCGGTTCTGTAGCAACCCTGCCGAAAAGTATGAATAGCTTGACTCTGCAGTCAAACTACATATCTGGCACCATTCCCTTGGAGATTGGGAACCTGTCTGAAATTTCCCTACTTTACCTTGATAACAATCTTTTCACAGGGCCTATACCTTCTACTCTTGGCCAGCTAAGCAATTTGTTTATTCTTGACCTATCCCGGAACAAGTTCTCTGGAGAAATTCCATCTTCCATTGGTAACTTGAATCAGCTGACGGAATTTTATTTACAAGAAAATGAATTAAGTGGAAGCATACCTACAAGTTTAGCTGGCTGCCAGAAATTGGTGGCACTAAACCTTTCCAGCAATGGCCTCAACGGGAGCATCAATGGGCCCATGTTTAGCAAGTTGTATCAGCTGAGTTGGTTACTTGACATATCACATAACCAGTTCACAGACTCCATACCTCCAGAAATTGGTAGCTTGATAAACCTTGGTTCCTTGAACCTTTCGCACAACAAACTCACAGGTAAAATTCCATCCACACTTGGTGCATGTGTCCGATTGGAATCACTGAACTTAGGCGGGAACCACCTAGAAGGAAGCATTCCACAATCACTGGCAAACCTGAAGGGTGTCAAAGCATTAGATTTCTCCCAAAACAATTTATCCGGTACAATACCAAAATTCCTTGAGACATTCACTTCACTGCAATACCTAAATATGTCCTTCAACAACTTTGAGGGGCCAGTTCCAATAGGTGGAGTCTTTGACAACACAAGTGGTGTTTCTCTCCAAGGAAATGCACTTCTTTGTTCAAATGCTCAAGTCAACGATTTACCCAGGTGCTCCACCTCGGCATCTCAGAGAAAGCGCAAGTTCATTGTTCCATTGTTGGCAGCTCTGTCAGCTGTTGTTGCATTGGCCTTGATCTTAGGGCTGGTTTTCCTGGTTTTCCATATTTTGAGAAAGAAGAGGCAGAGATCAAGTCAGTCTATTGACCACACATATACAGAGTTTAAAAGGCTAACATACAATGATGTAAGCAAAGCAACGAATGGCTTTTCTCCAACCAATATAGTTGGTTCTGGGCAATTCGGGATAGTGTATAAAGGTCAGTTGGACGGAAAAGACAGCTCGGTTGCTGTTAAAGTATTCAAACTTAATCAGTATGGTGCATTGGATAGCTTTATTGCTGAGTGCAAAGCTTTGCGGAACATCCGGCACCGAAATCTCGTGAGTGTCATAACTGCATGCTCAACTTACGATCTGATGGGGAATGAGTTCAAAGCTCTGGTCTTCGAATATATGGCAAATGGTAGCCTTGAGAATCGACTTCATGCTAAGCTCCAGAAGAATGCTGATTTGAGTTTGGGGACAGTGATATGCATAGCAGTTGACATTGCGTCTGCTCTGGAATACCTTCATAACCAATGCACCCCACCAGTGGTTCACTGTGATTTGAAGCCAAGCAATATACTCTTTGACGATGATGATACTGCGTATGTCTGTGATTTTGGGCTAGCAAGGTTAATTCATGGTTATTCATCTGAAGCTCAGAGCAACTCAACAAGCATAACTGGACCAGGGGGAACTATTGGATACATTGCTCCTGGTGGGTAACTAAAACTAGTCTGAATTACTATTTTACTTCTGATTATAGTGCTTGTCATAACTTTTTGTTTCCAATCGTTGCAGAGTATGGCATGGGCAGTCAAATCTCAACTGAGGGCGATGTCTATAGTTACGGAATTATACTTTTAGAAATGCTAACAGGGAAAAGACCTACTGACGAAGCATTCGGTAATGGCCTTACACTCCAGAAGTACGTAGATGCATCACTTTTAGAAATTGAACACGTTCTTCACCCCAGTCTTATGCCAAAAATTGGAGATCAACCTACTGTTACCCCCAAAATAGAAGAATACAGGCCAACTACAGTGATGCATATCTGTGCTCTGCAACTCCTTCAACTTGGGCTGTTATGCTCCGTCGAGTCACCAAAAGATCGCCCAAGCATCCATGAAATTTACAGCGAAGTAATTGCTGTAAAAGAAGCATTTTTCTCAATGAACAGTTGAGAGCTACACTACACGCCTAGAACACTTTTGATATACTGTACACAGATTTATGTCGCAGCTATTTCCGTTTATTTGGATTTTTTCTTCATTCTAAAAGCCAGGTAGCAAATTGCTGAATCTTTTTATGTAAATTTCACTATGCATTGATGTTAAAGGCCCGAGCTATTCTGTCAAATTGAACTTTTCTTCAGAGATAAAAGGCTGATAGCTATGTTTTCCTATTGCTTTCATCAATGCCAAAGCAACTTAGCCTCCCCCACAAAACTGTGTGGGGCGGACAATAATCAATATTTCCAGCTGAAATCTCTGCTTTGGTGTTGGAAGGTTCTTCTTTCATAACCAGAAATCTCTCAATTTGCCTCCCTGCTAAATAGCTGAAACACTAGCCAACATTCGTGTATGATGTGTCAAGTTTGGAGCACCCCAGTACTCACTAGCAGTACTAGTAGACTGCAACGAAGCCCAATCTCTGAGGACTGAGGCTACAAGTCCGATTAATCATGGTTAAATCAAATTTGAAGCGAAAATTGTATAAAATCGATACAGTAATTTTGGTATTTAACACGGAAATAACAGTGACAGGACTAGAAAATAAAACAGCAAACCCTGGGTACTCACTTTGGCGTCAATTTGGGAACGGGGCTGCCCTGCACGTCATGACGATGGCCGTACGTCGGCCGCGCAAGGCGGAAGGCGGCCGCCGGACGTCGACCTTCGCCGGCGTGGTCTTGGCGCTCCGCGGCAGCTTCCTGTCGTCCCGCGGCCTGTTCCCTGACTCGGCTGCCTTGCTCTCGTACTTGAGAGGCGCATAGTTACAGACGAGACGGCAGGCAAGAAAAACTTCTTTGGATTTTGGACTTGCTTTTTTCTTTCTTATTTTTCTCTCTTTTTCTCTGAGCACAAAGAGAATATTCTCGTCTGTTCCGTGGAAAACCGAAACGGAGAGCAAATATGAACGGAATAGGTTCATTCTCTCTAAACGAAAGTGAGAGGAATCCGTCAGGTCCAAACACATGACAAAATCGAACGTTTTCGATGGCAATTCTAGTTAACACAGACACTACAAGTTTAGTTGGTAAGCGTGACAAAGCATTACAATTCTGCCCGTGGTTTGCTTTCTGCCAGAAAGTTGCCATGTGCATCAAGTCACTCACTAAATTTGTTATAAAAAAAACGTTCGATTTGTCATGTGTTCGTATCTGACGTCGGGTGCTTGTTATATCTGAAGAGAAAACAGAATAATTTCTTGTGCAGGAAGGGGAACAAGAAGGGACTGTATTTTCCGACGGAATAGTCACTAAAAATGTGGAATTTTCGTTCGTTCTCGCCATGGTTGCCTACTTGAGTTGAGTGTGGCCTAATCCAGCGCGCAACAGTGAACAGCTCGTGGCCAGCACGAAGGCTAATATCACTCCTAACTTCGCCATTCCTCCACCCGTCCATGGAAAGGAAGGAGGCAGCTCAGCTCGCTCCCATTGACTCGCTGCATATGCGTTACGATTCTGGCGTCCTACCTCAGCCTCCGTGGTTTCTCCTTCTGGGGAATCGATGCCCACCGGTCACCGCAAGTGGACGTCTCCTGATCAAAGTCAACCCACCAGCTAAGCTAAGCTAAGCTAAGCTAGGTAGCAATAAAAGGAAAAGGTTGCCTCATGCTTGCACTCTAATGCATGTACGCTGCAGCACTGCACAATTTTTTGAGATGGAAACTGTAAGGGAGCAGTACAATCCCCTCCTTTTCGGTTTATAGGGCTCAACTCAAAATATTTCGATTTCCGTTTTATAAGGCTTGTTTTGAGACCCACTTGGTTAAAGCGCTGAGGTCTTTTCGTTCACTGCGTTTCATTTAATTCCCTGGCTGCTGTTTTCAAAACAAAATTAATCACAGAGCCAAGTCATTGGTCCTTTCCATCCTCAGCTGCATGCATGCAGCAAACTGGACATTAAAATGAGATTAAAAAAATGAAGACTAGACGAGAGAGAGAGTGACACGCATGGGGCAGTGGGGCACTGCAGTAATTGCATTGGCGCTAATTGGATACTTTCCAATCAAGCTCAGTTCATTCCAGCCAATAGACATTTACCTTGGTTGATAAGATTTTAGATATAAGCCCAATAAACCGGAAAGGAGGGAGTACTCCGTTTCAGACTATAAGGTGTATCGATTTCTGTCTAAAAGCCAACCATTTAAATGTTTGACCAAGATTATAGAGTAAAATATCAACATCCGCAATACCTAATACATAAAATATGAAACTACTTTTCATGATGGATCAAATGATATATATTTGCTATTGCGGATATTGATACATTGTTCTAAAAACTTGGTCAAACATGCACTTATTTGACTTTTGAAAAAAATAAATACACCTTATATAAAAGAACAAAGCATATGCACAGCGAGCCAGCCATGTTAACGGACACAGGTCTGGTCAAAACCTGACCCCAGTATCCCGGAGTGCCAAGCTTGTCAATATTTTGGTAATCATAGTAATTAACAGGCAGGTTGTTGTCGACAGTCATGTTGCTTATTAATAAAAGCATAACCATCCAACCTATAGTTGATTCTCCAAATAGGTCACTCCAGTTATTATGACGAATGTGTTCGGTAACTTGTTGAGGGATGAGGGAAGCTTCGTCCTCACTTAAAGCACAGATAAGATTCGGCGTTTGCATCCCTTGATGCTTCATTTTGAATGATTCGGTGTTTGTGCTTTAGTTTGAACATTATGGAGTTGTTGTAATGACCTCGATATTAACAAATTATTTTTTAAACTTTTTTCCGGTCATCTACAAAGACGCTCACTTAATGTGTACATGGTTATATACTATTTGTATAGAAGTATGTGTTTTCAGTCATAAATTTGTAAATTATTATTATGTCATTTTCGAATTCGCGTCAACTTTGGTTATTATGATATATACCGAAACCATACAGAAATAATTTGATATATATCGAAACTGAACTGTATTTTAGTTTCATACCATATTCACCGGAGTATTAATACCGAATAAATCCAAAAAAGTATAAACCGAATGCACAGAGTGGCATGCAATGGACCAGAGATGGTTGCAAGGGATTTCTTCAACCGGATTGGATAGAGATCCAATAAGATGATTGGTGATTGAGTCATTTTTCTTGTCACTACTCGATTATTTTGAGCATGTTATTCATATTTTTATCATTTTTATACATTATACGACTCTCTAGATGTTGGTTACTTAAACTTAATTAAAAGTGCTCTGTGAGGACTTCTGCAAATGATAGTTGAAGATGGTTATTGATATCATTATTACAATTCTTTTTTCTTCAAAAATTGAGCCTCTATGTTGATTTCCAATATACAAACCACTGATTTTAACAAATACTGAGTTCAACCAATGGAAGGCAAAAGAAAGATATGGAGTTATGTCAACAAGTAACCACATAGTGCCACATTGCCTCTCCAGCAGCACAAACAAGTTCAAGTATCTTTTTTTTTAACTTGGAACATTGGTGTTCCAACAAGTTCAAGTATCTCATTCCAAGATATAACACGTAGACCATGGCAAAACAACCTAGATAGCTGTAAACGAGCATTGAGGTGGCTGGGAAAGATGAACAAGCCATCAATGTTGGAGAGTTAGCCTACGCCAGAAGTAATCCTAGGAATCGTCAGAGCCCATCCATGCCTTTTGTTGTAGACCTCCATCATCACCTACTTGATCTTCATGACTCCTTCAGGCCTCCTTTGGTTTGTAGGAATGTTGTAAGAATTTCATGGGATAGGATTTTCAAAGGAAAAATTCCTATGGAGCCCTTTGGTCTGTAGCAATGGATTCATATTCCTATGTAGGATAGGAACTAACCCTTCACATTTCAAAGGAAAAAAATATATTAGTTTAGACTCAATGAAAAAAATTCTTATGCTATGCATCAAATGACATGTCTTTCTTTATGGGAATTAAGATGCATGTCATCTCACTTCCTATGGTTTTTCTAGTCCTATGATATTTCTATCCTATGAACCAAAGGAGGACCAATGTTATTTTGCCATTCTCTTGTGTTTAAGATTGTCCAGTTGGTGAGTTAATGACATAAGTTGAAAATCACAAGTTTTTTTATATCAAAACATGTTGCATTTCGATTCATGATTGGAATATAAGTACCTACTAGTTGACATATTGCATCTTGCTCGAGTACGACAACAACAACGTAACATGCTTTTTATTGGACCGCCTATTCCTCAATTGACTGCTTTTTTTTCTTCTGTTTCAGTTGATTTTTCCCTAGTCAGGATTGATATCCAACAGATGTCCTTCATCTTCAACCTCTCCACATGCATTGTTCCGCTTCCTTCATGCAATGTGGATTCCTCTGCCCACAACCCAATCACCACGCGTCCGGTGATTTCCTATTTGAGCCCTTGTCGGTGATGCATCTTGAGCTCGGCGGCTATCTAATCCAAACAGCGGCAAAAATGAAGAGACCCTTCATCTGCACCAGTCAACACTCGCCTACGCCGACAAGGTCATGGCTCGGCCTCATCTCACAGGGACGCCATTGCCGGTGGCCTCGCCCCGATATCGGCATCGGAGCGCTGCACTATTCTCTTTCCCCTGAAATCGACCGATCCAAATTCTTTTTATCAACAACTAAATAACAAATGCATTTTTGATAGGTGAACTTTACTATCGGATTTGTTGTGTGTATGCCAATCCATTGGCTTGGGGCACGGAGACGTATAAAAAGATGAGATCGAGGTCTTTCCAAGCAAGACTAGCATCTTTGCCCCCCAACTGCAGCAAACTCGATCGCAGCGTATGCCTTTCCTCGATCGCGTACACATGCGACGACATGCCGCCCGGTGCTACTCGCCTACGTACTACGAATACAATTCATGCGTGTCATGTCGCCAGATCCACGAATGCCGGTGGTCCAATGTGCATGCGATCGGTCGCTTGGGTTTAGCTCCAAGCCAGGCTGCGCTTTTGCATGCCCCGGCCCTTTCCTTCGTCCATTCGCATTATGTATGTACTCCTTGGAGAAAAGTTTAGCAAGGAAGATGACTGCGCTGGCACACTGTATTGTACTTACTGCCATGGTTTAGCGAGGCTTCACGCTACTTGTTTGACATTTTGACGAATTATTAATAAATGTTGGGTTGATTTATGTTACTAGACTCAATTAATTTAAAATGCCGCTAGAGGAAGTACTCTATAGGTGCCAGCTAATAATGTGCTTTCTCACAGTGCTAATTTTTTTGCGGGGTTTGTCACAGTGCTAATTACTACTACATTTGTCGTGGTTTACTAATCCCCCCGTATTTCAAAAATAATATCACTGAAAACTACCAATACAATTTTTGAAGCATACATTAATATTTTGTTACTCAAATATGCTGTCAAACTTTGACACAAAATACAATAAGGATTAATAAACCCAAACAGTGGTAGTACTACGACAGCTCTCTAACCTTCTCTTCACGTCAAAATAAGGAGACGAAAGGGATGAAACAAATGTGACCAGTGAGGATCAGATGGATGTACATGACATGTGTTAGAGTTTGACACCAAAAAATAATTCCAATCTGCAATTTTTGTTTTTACAAGTTTTTCCATTGGTAAGAATAACTTTCATCTCCTAAATTATCGCATAGTGTATATTTCATCTCTCAACTAGCTTTTGTAACTTTTACCCTAAATTATGAACACGTGGTGGCTTTCGTCTCTGAAAACAATAATTATGGACAAAGTCAGTTTTGGCTAACGTGTCATGGTCCACGTAACCAACACATGTACCGAACGATCCTACACGGCATTGAACATCCCCCCTCTCTCTCCTTGTCGCCTCTATCTTTCTCTCTCTTTTCTACCCATCACCTCCATCTCCACCGTGCCTTCATGGCTCCACCACTTAAGCCACCCATTGTTCTCTTTCATGCTTGTGCACATGGGTGGTGTCGACAATGAGGAGCATCTACAATAGCTGGAGGTGATAAGTTCACCATCGGGCTCACGGTCCATGTATCTACTAGAGGGGGAGTGATAGGGGCAAGGGTAGAGAGACAAACTTGTCGACACAGTAACATCGCCGCGTCATCCACTCCATCCAAGGCCGCCGGCTAGTGCTGCCACCAGGATGAGAAGCCCCATTGCCGCCTCTACTCGTGCCACCGTTCTTGCCTATTCTAGAGGGCATTGATCTCTTCGACGCCCCTTGATATGTCTGGTAGAGCAATGTGTTGAAGGCTAATCAGAGAGGGATTTATGCGCATTGAGATTAGGAGGAAGTAGACCTGGGCATGGGTGGCCCGACCCGACATGCCCGACTAGAAGCCCGATGTCCGTGCCAGGTTCAGACCTCACTTTCCAGCCCGAAGCCCGGGAAATGCCCAGTGAAACATGATTTTAAGGATTTTTATATAAATATAGGTTTAGTATAATATTATTAATCCTCAAAATAGCTATATTGCTATTTTAAAATGCAGAAAACATGCATTTTGTCGGGCCGCAGGCCGGGCTAGGCCCGGGTTTGGTATATTTTGAGGTCGGGCCTTTTAAAACCTGACCTGAAACCTGGCCCGACCCAGAGATGCCCAAGTGTAGGAGGAAGGATACAGACATGGAGATGTAGTGGAGGACGTATGGATGTGCAGTGGTGGCTCATGTATGACCTCGTTTGTCGCATCATCGATGCATTGGAATAAAATGACGGTGCAAAGGTATCACCCCGTTTGAAGATCAAGGCGGTGGTACGGAAGATCGCTGGAGATGAATGATAAAGGAGGTGGTACCTAAGATGGTCATAGGCGTAAGATCAAGGTAATTGGGTTGCTTCGGCAGCTGTACACAGAGAAGGGGTGGTGGTGGTGGTGGTGAATGAGAGGAGTAAAGCTAGATTTCGTTTGTA
>CBMN011746163.1:0-10643 GCA_000582825.1 Hordeum pubiflorum | reverse complement strand
GTAGTAGTATTTTACTGTATGCTATTAGTATTTTTTTNNNAATTATCTGGTATTGTTATTTTACCAGAAATTGTTTCTGTAGCAGTTCTTTTAAAAAAACACGCATACGCACTGTGCTGTCGGGCTGCACAGTGGCCAAACTGGATTGAGCCGCGCGCAGCGCAGTGGTAGCAGCCGCGGGCCCAGGAAGGCCGGCCCAAGCGCGCACCCGCATCCCTCCCTGTGTAGTTTTTTCCTCCTTCGCCCCTAGCCGCTGACCGGAGGGCCCCGACCCACTTTATTCCACCCCGTGCCGCACCTGCACGTGCACCCGACGCCAAGCCTGCCTCGATCTCGCGCCCGAGACGGCCCCGTGCACGCCCTGGACAACTCTCGCGAGGGTAACCCCTCCAGGAAGCCCCGCACCCCTCTCCCGATTGCACCCGTTGCTGCACGCCTAATCTACTGCTAACACATAAAAAATATTTAAGAAAATTATAAAGAAACAATTCAAATTCCATTCATTTCTAGGATATTTTACATCGATTTGAATGTAATTAAAAAAACTAATCTACTCCTAATCCTCATCACTCCTGGTTAGGTCGATAACCAGCGCGTCGCCGTCGTCCTCGTCGCTGCTCACGCCCCAGTCCTCCTCCTCCTCTGCCGCCGCCGCCAGTGCCATGCCCTGCTGCAACGCCGCCAAGGCCTGTTCTTCGGCCAATGCCTCCTCCGCAGCCGCCAATGCGGCCTCCTCCGCTGACCTCGCTATCACCGCCAGCAACCCAGGCATGTCATCGGGGTCGCCGTCCTAGTGCAGCACCGTCTGCTTCGGCGGGAGCGGGACCTCTGTTGGGGCAGGTGGGGCCACCGGCGCGGCTGCACAACGCTGGGAAGGGCCGGCCTCCCCGGTAATATCTCCTACGGGGAGACCACGGGCGGCACGCTTGAACGCCACGATGACGGTGTCGAAGCTCTTGCCGGTTCAGATGCGGCGGCAGCCTTTCCTATTGTACCGGCCACTGACGTGCTGCCGGAGCTCCTCCCTCGACGCCGGTGGGCCGAGGGTTGGGCAGCTGTCGGCGGAGATTCGCCACGGCCATGGCAGCTTCACCGACGATGGCACTTACAGCCCGAACCGGGCCAGATCTTCGGTCTGGCCGACGGTCAGACTGGACGGCCAGACGCCGCCTGGCACCGCACCGTCGCTGGACATGCGGGCGCGCTGGAGGAAGAAGAGGGTGAGGGGAGGCGCGGTGGAGCAGCGGCCGGCGTCGGCTTTTATAGCCCCGCGGGGGGCAGGCGAGGCGCCGTGGTGCCAGTGCGCGGCCGAACCGCGGCATTAATGCACGCGGCACGCGAGGCGCCATCGTGCCAACGCGCGGCCGAACCGCCGCGTTAATGCAAGCGGCAGGCGAGGCGGCGGACCGGTCAGCGCGGCGCGGTGCGGCAACGATAGGTGGCCGACCGGTTCAGCGGGGCGCAATAGCCGAGGAAGTAGGCGGCGGAGCGGTGGCACGGCAGGCGAGGAAGAAGCGGCGGAGCGGTGGCACGGTAGGCGAGGAAGAAGGGGCGGAGCAGTTGCGCGCAGGCGAGGTAAATGCGGTCAACCGCCGTAATGCACGCACGACGTGGGATCTTACCAAACCTGCGTGTTTGCACTTTTTTTAAATAAAATCCCGCCATATCCGTATACGTACACGTCGTCGGTGGCTGGGCGTGTGGGCGGCCACATTTTAAAAATATGCCCATCGTGCCCCCGGTTATGAAGAGGCATCGGGCAATCTGGACCGTCTTTGTGTTATGGGGGGTCTACTGAAGCAAAAATGCTTTTCGATAACGTGCATTTTTTATTGACTAACATAGCATCAAGAAATACACACATCCATCCAGCATCGAGGGATGCAATTATAATGAATACACACTCCTTCACTTATAAGACGCAATTTTTAGGATTGCTGCTTTCTCTTATGTAAAACATGATTTAGGAGATTTGTATGCCACACAAGGTTATTTTTTTTGCTTGGTTAGCAATTCAAGACCGTTTTTGGACTGGTGATAGGTTGATCAGGCAGGGATGGTCAAACTGTGGGCTTTGCCACCTTTACAAGAGGGAACCCGAATGTGAGGCACATTTCTTCTTCAAGTGTCGTTACTCCCTTTGGCTTTGGAAGTTGGTCATTGAGAAGCTTCACCTTGAGGGTATTGACACGTCTACATGACATACCGAGGACCCTGTGAATTGACGGGCAAATAGAACCGGTGTGGACATCTCATAGAAAATCCATGACTTCACTTACCATCCTTGTATCTTGAACCATTTCAAATGAGCAGGGTATTCCGTCATGACCGAGCTGAACTTGTGGATTATCCCTGGGGGTCTACAGTATTGCATGAGTAGTGCTTCATGTGGCATCCAAGAGTTATTTGTAAAAGACTCTTTTCTCCCTTTAGAAGATGAGGCAAATCTTTGGCTTTCGTTTTAAAATAAAAACAATTGCTTGCGCTAACTTGGTCGTTGCGTGTGTATGTATGCGCGGAATTTTTTCCTTTTGAAAAAGTCTCTGGATTTCTATTAATTTTTTTTGCGAGCGATGCATGATATCTCAAAAATAAGAAAAATATTACTATTTTCGCAGAGAGCCAAACAAACTCAATCTTCAGCACGAGCCGAAGGTGTACCACTACTATCGGTCCACCGTTGAAGCCGAATCGATCTTGTATCCTAGTGTCAGGAAGTCATCGTCCTAAGATCTAGCTGAACCAACACGCCCAATAAGAAGCCGACATCATAGAAGCCTTTTGTAGATACAAAATTCCAAAGCCGAACCATCTCCTGAATAAAACCTCCACAAGCTTCGCAACGGTTGCGAAGAGAGCACCGTTGCAATAGAGAGGGAGTACGGACCACCATAGAGCTATCTATGGTATCTGAGAGACACCGAAGGGTAAAAAGGAGGTTACCGCCTTCACTGCAGCAAAACGGACTAGAAAACATCACCTGATCCCCAAGGACCGGCCCCATGCCATCTTAGTTGTATGTTGCCCGCAACACCACCACCGCAAAGGAGCATGAAGAAGACCATTACCTCGACACCAACACGAAAACACACGATGAAATGAATCGCCCACCCAGATCTGAAGGACAAGAGACATCATATACACCACCTCCAAGGTTCAAAATCGAAAGCCAAAAGAACTACCGCTATGAGGAATGATTGGCATAAAAGTTATTCGTGGCCGTCAGCACCACCATCGGAGCCGATATCAAGGACAACCAAAGATCTAATTAAAAAACTAAACTGTTGGGCATGCGAAAAAAAATATCTAGGGTTCCCCTCTCTCCAACCGTCACTAGAGCAGCCGATGAATGTGTGGGAACGACGGTGACATGAAGTCTTGACCGCTGGTTCCTTGCGGCGGTGGCTAGGTAAGGAGTGGGGGTGGGGGGAATGTGGCTGACTGTACGCTTATTTATTTGTTAATCGCACGTCGTTCGTGTAATGGGAAAAGAAAACTACATGTGAGAATCAGATAACTATTTTTTTTGAAACGGAGGCAAAAGATTTGCCTCTTCAATTTAATAAGGGAGAGTAGAGTTTAGAGTATTTTACAATGCACTCATAAATACGCATGACAATTACTCGTGCACAATGATGTTCCCTAGCTTGTTTGTGCCAGTGGTAACCCAAAGATTTGCATCTTCAAATATGTTTGCAAGAAGGATCGTCGGCGGCACGCCATTGTGGAGGAAGACCCAGACGTTTCTCTCATTCCAAATGGCCCTAGACACAAGCATGGTGAGGGAAGCCATCGCGCTTCGGTTAGGGTTATGACCATCAGTTCTTTTTGCCACCATTCGTTGACGGATTCATCCAAGTGCCATTCGCAAGTGCCCATGTGTGCGAGTCCAAGCTTCTCAATGATCAATCTCCACAGCCTAAGCATGTAGCGACACTTGAAGAGGAGATGCATACCCGTTTCTTGTTCCCTTTTGCAAAGTGGGCAAAGGCCACAGTTTGGCCAACCCCGCTTCTCCAACCAGTCGGTGGTCCAAATTCTATCTTGCAAGGCCAACCAAGCAAAGAACTTAATCTTCGGAAGTGCCCAAGCTTTCCAAACCATGCGGTCCATGGGGGGAGAGTCAGGCCTAGGAACTGAGCCTTGTAGGCGATGCTCGCTGTGTACATCAGTCATTCGCATGCTTCCAAATGATAAGTATCCCGCATGTTCATCCAGGTGGAAGTCATTTAGAAGCATCCAAAGGTTGAAAAATTGTGAAATATGGTTGACAGAGAAGGCGGTGTCGTGCTTGATTTTTAGGATCCAAGCGTTCCCCTTGAGGGCATCACGCACCTTCCAATTCTTTCTCTTGGAGGCCTAAAAAATTAATGGTGCAATGTTGGCTTGCGGCCGAGAAGCCAAGGGGAGTCCCAAAACGACATTTTGGCGCCATTACCAACGGTGATAGTCGTACAAGCATAGAAGAACTCGCCGTCCTCTTTAGTGCAAGGGTTGCCAAAACCAAGCCAAAGCTTTTCGGGATCTTTCCATTCAATCATATCCATCGTAACCGCAAAGCCCGCACAAACTTGTCGGTGTTGAGCACCCCGAGGCCATCGTACTCTTTTGGTCTACACACCACTGTCGAGTTAACCTTGCATTTGGCTCCCGTGGTCTTTTTCTACACCCGACCAAAGGAAAGCTCTCTCAATCTTGTTGAGTTTGTTCATCGTGTTGGGGGCATGACGAGAGGTGTGATCGTGAACACCGCTTGGGAGGAGACGACCGACTTGACGAGGGTCATGTGCCCGATAGGAGTGATGTTCTGACCTTCCCAAGTGACCAATTTTTCCGCCGCCTTGTCGACCAGGTATTGGAAGTCCACTGCCTTCAGCTGCCATACTGACAGAGGTAAGACTAGGTATTTCATTGGGAAGGAGGTACGAGTCACCGACAAACTTCCGAGATGTGCTGAAGATCAAGATGATTGCAATGAATTGGCACGACCGAGCTTTTTTGGAAGTTGGAGCATAGGTCCGTTACGTCACCAAATCCTCGCAAGATAGCAGCTATGTTGTTGATGTCCCTCTTGATTGGGACCACGAAAACTGCCGCATCATCCGCATATAGTGAGATTCTCATCACGGCACCCCGACCATGAATCTTATGGAGGGGCCCTTTCCACGTGGCCAGGTCCAGGATCTTGTGCAGTGGGTCAATCGCAAGGACAAAAAGGAGGGGAGATATGGGGTCCTCCCTGCCTGAATCCATGCATGTGCTTGATAGGAGGGTCGGGCAAGCCGTTTAATAGGATGCATGATGAAGATGAGGAGAGGAGCGCCGCAATCCATGCCCTGAATTTTTGGTGGAATCCCAATCGTTATAGAAGCTCTAGAATGTATCCCGACTTGACCGAGTCGAAGACCTTTTTTACAAGCTTGAAGAGGAGGGTGGGTTTTTTTCTCTTATGCAGATGGCGGGCAAAATTTTGGACATACATGAAATTGTCATGGATACTGCGCCCCTTGATGAAGGCACTCTGAGCGTTGGAGACTAGGACATCCGTGTGGGGAACGAGCCGAATCGAGAGAACCTTGGCAATGATTTTGGTGATGGCATGGATAAGGCTAATGGGCCTATAATCATAGATGCCTTCTGCACCATCGTTGTTCGGCAGGAGGAGCACATTGGTGGAGTTGACCCACTATAAGTTGGAGGTGTGTAGGGAATCGAAGCGTCGGATGACCCACATGACAGTGTGTTTGATGATTCCCCAACACTTCTTGAAAACAATCCTCGTGAAGCCATCCAGGCTAGGCGCCTTATCACCAGGCATCTCTTTTATGGCAGCCCAAACCTCCTCTTCCGTGATGGTGTCATCGAGACCTTGTAAAGAATGAGGCTCAATTCCAAGCTCCTCCCAGTTGAAGTCTTTATTGCTCGAACTTACCCTCCCCATGATCTCGAAGAAGTGGGTATGAACGATCTTTTCTTTTTCTGCGTGCTCGGTCACCCAACCATTGGCATGCTTGATCCGATGAATGTGATTTTTGTGCCTACGTGCATTAACGCGACGCTGGTAGAACTTGGTGTTGGCATCACCATCCCTCAAGTTGGCAATCCTAGCGCATTGGCGCTTTGTCGCCCGCTCAAGCACCGCCAGACTAATCACTCTCCGCTTGAGCCTGGAGCGAAGGTCGTGCTCCTCCGGGGTGAGAGATCGTTCGTCCTGGGCAATATCCAACTGAAGGATGACGAGGAGGGCAGCATGAAGTTGTAACTTGGCATTGGATAATAACTTCTTGCTCCACTCGAAAAGCCAGCGTGCGGTTGTTTTGAGCTTATTGTGAAGAATGAGAAATGGCTCTGTGTGACTCACACACTCGTCCCACGCCTTTTGGACCACATCCATGAAACCGGGCAGGGAAACCCAAAAATTCTCGAACTTGAAATACCGTGGTCTTCTAGGCCCTTTGTCGACGGCAAGCAGCAGAGGGCAATGGTTGGACAAGGAGGACGACAAAGCGTGTAACACGTGTGTGTTGAAAATCATGTCCCAATGTGCATTGCAGAAAAAGGAGTCCAGCTTGCACAATGTTGGGCTATCCTGCTCATTGCTCCATGTGAAGCGCCTATTTTGAAGGTGGATTTTCGTGAGCTCACACGATTGCAAGGTTGCCTAGAAATGATTGATCCTACTCTGGTTTACGTCTCTTTTGTTTTTGTCACATGCACGAAAGATTTGATTGAAGTGCCTAATGGCAAGCCAAGCAACCCGAGGGACAGGTTTGTGGGTGACAAGCTCGGCGAAGAAGTGATCCTTGCAAGCAGAGTCGGAGGGGCCGTAGACGGTTGTTAACATGAAGAACACGTCAGTTGCCCGGATACAGACCTTGCCAGAGAGGCAGAAGGGTGAAGTTGTGATGTCTGAGATTTCGAGAACATTGTCATCCCACAGTAGTAGGATCCCTCCCCTAGTTCCCATTGCCAGGCGTTGCGCAGAGTTTTTGATCCTGTGACCACCAAGGGAGGAGGCAACAAATATATCTACATTCTCAAGCTTCGTCTCTTGCAAGCACAAAATTTGGCACAAGGAGGCAGCCATCATGGTAGTGACTGTTGCCCTCCTAGCTAGGCAATTTAATCCACGTACGTTCCAGCTTAGGGTGTTCACTGATTGCATCAACATGGAACACAGGGAGTAACACATTTTCTTGTCGAGGACCAGATAACATAGGCTTGGCCAAGAAGAAGGATCCCCACAAGGGCGTGACTACTCTGGGAAGTGACAAACTGAAAGGAAAACTGCCATTACAGAGACGATCCAAACCCACTAACCACATACCAAACAAGTAGACTAACATCTGGACTTAAAACTACCCCAATCAGCCAGACATGGCTATCAGGCCGCCGTTGGCTACGATCCTAGGCTTCCTGGGTTTGCAGCACCATCCTGGGCTTGGTCTATGGCTCCCTCTCTGCCGTGATCGATCAGAGCATCTTCAACTTCCTTAACGGATTAATCGTCGAGGTGGAAGAACCCTATCATTGTTAGAATAACTTCAGCGGCAAGCTGCTCCTTGAACTTGGCAGTGAAGTCTTCCAGGATTGCCTCTATCACATCCGCTCCATTCTTGGTGATTCTCATCGTCCTACAAACCAACTTCTCTGCGGTTTTGGCCACCATGGACACGCCAGGAGTCTTGTCTCGCCTAACCTTCTGCAAAGTGAGACCCCCTTTGGATGAAATCTTGATTCCTTCCAGGGTCTTTCTACGAGCCATGGGAAGCCTGGGAGGGGGCGACTTAGGTGGCGCTAGGATGCCCATCTGCCTCTCCACAAAAATTGGCACCAGGACATCAGCTATGTCGCTAGCGACACGGTCATGTACATGTGATGGAGTACGACGCAGGGGTCCAATGTAGATGAGCGGCGGAGTGGGCGAGAAGGAGAAGCCAAGGGGCCGACGGGGCGACTCCAGAGGCCGGACCAGCATCGTAGGGGAGCAGAGCTCGCTCACAGCCTGGTTGACAGCCACCAGCGTCAGCGGGGAGGACCTGGCCTCAGCCCACTTGGAGACAGGGCTTGGAGGCAGCACAAATGTGGGGGAAAGATGTGGTGACACCGGGGGAGTTCTCTCCTCCAAGGAGCATCGCCTGGAGGCACAGGGCGGTGCCTGGCAGGAAGGGCTGCGCCCACAAGCAGCAGCAGGCAGCATCTCCAGAGCACGGACTGGCGCGTCGCTGCCCGAGCCCGAGCCCCTCAGGGTGGCTGCAGCGGTCAAGCACGCCGGGAGGTAGCCGTAGCAGCAGCGATGGTGTTGTCGTGGCGGCGCCCACCCGACCTGTCCCTGTTGCAGTCCTGGCCCTCCTAGCGATGCCACTCGCGTGGGTTGCGGGAGAGCGAGCGCCGAACCCTGGCGCCCCAGCCCTAACGAGGGCGATCCCCGTCCCGTCCATGCCTCCCGTCACGGTCGTCGTCATCGTCGCGTCTATCCGCCCGGTGCTCATTGCACGCTAGAGCCGTCCGACGATCCCTTGGGATGTAGGTGTCGTCGACCACCTTCATGTACCGGGTGAACTCGTTCACCTCCGGAGGAGGCGGGTTGTCATCGCCGTCTCCGTCCTTGGAGTGATCCTCGTGGAGGTCGAGGTGGATGATGACACGATGACGGAGTCCACGCCTCCCACGGCGGCGGTGCCCGCGGACTAGGAGCGTGGGCCACTTCACTTAGGGGATGGCGAAGGGGTTCGATGTCCAGGCGCAGAGCGCCAGGTCCCTGGTGTCCTCCTTGCGTAGCAAACCACCCACAGTCAATGAGGAAGGTGGCGATGTAGTTGTTCCATGCGTGCAGCAGGACACCTTCCAAACAAAGGCGGACATGGTGAAGCTGGACCTCATTGTCCGCGTGCACCTCGAGCCTCCACTCGCGCACGTAGATGCGGTGGTCGGCGCCTCGAAGATGGCCGCGGGACACGACGTCGGCGCCGTGGTGTTGATGCATGAAGCGGACCAGGAACTGCTCGGGGTAGTACTTGATCACCTCGACGTCGGCGGGCCTTGCGCCTAGCTCTGTGGCGAGCTCAATAGCCATATGCTGGCAGGGGATATCCAGGCGCGCCCCATCGAGCCAGACGACATCACAATTGGAGGAGAGGATGGCCGCTTCAGTCTGCATCTCCGACGTCGCCGGAACGACGACGAAGTCTTCCTCCGCCTCAGAGCAACGTCGCCTAGGCGGCGTGCAGCATCGCCACGGTGCAGCATGGTGGCAAGGTTGCCCTGGGACTGCAGCAGAAGGAGCGACCTAGGGGCCTCCCCGCCACGTCCGGGACGAAGAAGCGCCTGCTGGATTGTAGCTGCAGCAGCAGGGCGAGAGAGAGGAGGTGGAGGAACAGGGAGGCCGTCGAGCAAACACAGAGGCATCCAGGGGTTGCGACAGCCCCGTGACATGTGCCCATTTTGAAGGCAGCGGGAGCAACGGATTGGGTCACGGCATAGTGCGGCGCAGTGTACATGGTATACGCAACGGTATCAGCGGCCTAAGAGCCAGCGGGGGATGGGCATCGGCTTGAATGCAGGGGCAGGGGTGGTCAAAGCCGGGCGGCGAGGGCCTTTAGTTGACGCGACGAGCTGCCAGCCGCCGGTCACCTCAGCATCGCGCCCTGCGTCCTTCCTCTCCACCGACATTGAAGGCACGACAGAGGCAGGGCGGGAGGAGGCCAGCTGCCCCGCAGCTTCGCTGTAATGGTCAGCACCCACTAGATCTTGAATGCCCGAGTCTGTTGCAGCAGAAGGAGCACCGCGCCCCGACTCCGCAAGGATCTGGCTCGATGACATCGCACACAGCTGCACGACAGGGGCAGGCGCCCCGGAGGCGGTCGATCCGCGCTGGGGTCGCCAGATTCAGGACAACTCCAGCGCATGACCCCAAATCGTCCGCCGGCATCCGTTTGAGATAAAACGGACAAAAAATACGACCCAACGCGCAGACCCATCCGCATTTTTTGTTCGTTTTGTGTCCATTCGACCCTATTTTCGAAACAAATCTGGGATAGATTTGAGGCAAAACGGACAGCAAACGAATGTGCCTCCGCGTCCTAATGTCCGCCCATGGCCCGCATGGCACCACCAACCCCACTTTTCTCTCCATCCTTTCTCTCTCCTCTCTTCGTGCACGAATGCCGCTGCCCCTATTGCAGTACGCCGTATGAGCATCGTCAGGGTTGCCCTCGCGCCGCCGTCCACCGCGTCTCCTCGCTGGAGCACACGTGCCGCCATGGCCTCCATGGAGCTCCTCCATGACGGCAGCACGGGGCGCGGGCGAACGCGGCGAGCCCGACTGCTGCCCCGGCGACATGAACGCCACCACCTCCCGCAGCAGGGCGTGGGCGCGGCGACGTGGGCTAGGCAGTTGTGCGCGCGCAGCAGGGACGCGGCGGCTGCGCGAGCAGGCGAGAGGGCGCAGCAGGGGCGCGGCGGCTGCGTGGGCCGGCGTGGCGGCAGCAGGGGCGCGGCTGCGCGGGCGGGCATAGCATGAGGTAGGGACGTCGCGGCGGCAGGCGCGCGGCACAGAAGCAGCAGCAGGGCACAACAGCGGGGCGGGGCGGCTTGGGAGCGAGCGCGCGCGGGCTTGGCAGCAGGACCGGAGAGCGCGCAGG
>CBMN011746162.1:0-17814 GCA_000582825.1 Hordeum pubiflorum | reverse complement strand
ACAATCCTTAGCCAATCCCATCATTCAACTTTTTCCTGAGATACACTTGGTGGAAACATTAGTCCAATGAAATATATCTTGTTATTAATTACCAAAACCANNNAGGGAGAAGTTGTGCTTTCAACTAGAGAAGCCATGCTCATTTATGGCACCAACAAAATAAACACAAGTTCACAGATTTAGTTCCCATAGCACTTAGCATAGCACATAATCACAAGTTCACAGGGACACGCACATCCAAAATAAGAGTAGTTCACGAGGTTGCACACATCAGTAGGGTTGCATATGGATCTAAATAACCACATTTCGAGTAGTACACAACTTCAATAGTGCCCAGAAGCTGTGAAATAGGGCATGAACCCTGTGCCAGCAGATCTACTTCCCCTTCCTCTTCATCCTCCTCTGCCAACAGATGTACTTCCTCTTCCTCCTCCTTTGCCTTTGCCTCTACCAGCTGATGTACTTCCTCTAGGTGCTTCATTTTCCACTTGGTGCTGACCTTCTGGGAGGTCTGAAGCTTGAGCTGGTAGTTGCTGCAGGTTGATAGGTTTGTGGAGCTTGAGTCCTAGTTGCAAGTTGGGAAGATTTGGTTGCATTTGTTATTCTTTTGGCAGCCGCAGTCTCTGCTTGCTGCAAATAGAAAAAAGAATAAGCACTGGTCAGTTGCATATTAAAGGGTTAATAGAGGAAACATTGTTAATGATGAGTTGCAAATTACCTATGTGTCTCTCTGTTTTCTCCCTCTCTTCCCAAGAAATGCTTTTGTCGTTTTGTTTCTATCACCATTCTTTCCACAAGTTCCTTCGTGTCCCTTACCCCCACATGATCCACAAGTAATTTGAATTCCATGCTTTCTAAGTTTCTTTTCTCTTGGAGATTCCCCCTCTTCTCTCCTCCTATCATTGTTTTTCTTCCTTGCTCCTGGCATGGCAATATAGCCAGGTGCCACTGGCCCAGGCTTCTAAGAAATTGGCTAATATTCTTCACCTTCCACAGGCTGGAGGCAGTGCTCATATATTTTCTCGAAAGTCAAAATGTAGTAGCATGGGTCAATGAAATATTCTATTTTTCTGCCACTTTTGTATATAGCATAGATTGCATGACAACATGAAAGGCCTGGCAACTGTAGATATCCACATGAACATGTCTTGTTCTCAAGGTTCACTGTGTATCTCCTTCCTTTGCCAGTCAAATGCTTGACCTCAGATCCATCCTTCCCATTCAAGAGCACCTCATAGAACTGAGTTCTCTTTATGTTGCCTTGTAGTTTCTTAAAAATGTTAGGACAAACTGTTCCATGCCACGTATCACTTTTGCTTCTCTGTTCCTGAATTCTGACAACTGACATACATCTTCTTCCTTATCATCTCTTGATGTGATATAATGGGGTAAAACCTTGGTTCTATGATGGCATTGTCGAAAGACTCACATAGGTTGTTATCCATGGACTCATAGTTTGATCCATATGGAAAAAGGCCTTAACCCAATGCACATGCTCTATTCTCATAATATCTTTTGCACCATGGGGGGTTTTCAGAGCAAGTATGGCCTTGTTCTAGTTGAAATCCTGTTTGTTTGAAGCCTTGGCAATTGGCCAAAATCTTTTTTGTAGTTCATGATCCCTGTGCTTCTTTCTCCAATTGGCATAAATGCGCCTTGCACACATCTTGTGTTGTGCCCTAGGCAAATAATATCTCATGCTATTAATTAAGCCCTACAAAAGAGAGATAACAAGATATGAATGCAATACACAAGAAGATATGAATGCAATACACAAGAAGATATGAATGCAATAAAAGTGTATATGTCACCTACCCCTAACCTTATCGACAATTACCTAGCATCACCTACCCCTAACCTTATCTACAACTACCTACCCTCACCTAGCATCAGCTCTGTTGTTGCAAGCTCTGCTCCTTGCTCTGCTCCTTGCGTTGTTGCTTTATATCTTTCTAGAACTGTTGTTGCATGCACTGTTGCAGGTTGGGAAGGATTGCACACTTGAGAACTCTGTGAAATATTGCAAGCTTCAGAACTTCTTCTCTTCAAGGGGATGCTTATGACTGCTATAATAACACTATTGTCATTGGGGACAAGCACTTGATGTAGTAAATCTTCATCTACATTGTCATTCTCATGATCCAATTGCACGTCTTCAGCAGTCATAATATTTGGCATTTCTTCTACACTTCCATTGTCCATATGATGCTGAATTTCATTCTCAAAATGAGAGCCACTCTCTTGCTCTCCTTCTTCATCATGTTCCCCATTGTACTCCACAAAAATGTCTGCAACTCCACCATTTGTTGTATGCTCTGACATCCTTAAGCAACCAGCATCATCATGTAGAAAGAACAACCCATCAACCATGTTTCTGCTAGGCATAAGAAAATAAAACTTCATGCTTTCCTTTACTACCAAATGATCTGCAAGAAAACCCTTGACCTCCTA
The DNA here is from genome assembly GCA_000582825.1 of Hordeum pubiflorum. Taxonomy (NCBI): domain Eukaryota; kingdom Viridiplantae; phylum Streptophyta; class Magnoliopsida; order Poales; family Poaceae; genus Hordeum; species Hordeum pubiflorum. Next base: position 15,363 of record CBMN011746162.1, on the reverse strand, counting down.
ACTACAAAGACAGCTCGTCCCTCTCAATCTCAGAGTAGGCCACATCCCTCCCCCTCCCAACATAGTCCAGAGAAGGAACAATTCGAACAAACTGCCCCCTATATGAAACCAGACGTTCAATATCTCAACCGAGTCCATGGATTCAACAAAAAGAACCTACATTGCAAGTATCGCAACCGATTACTACACTGGACAACATAAATCAACATCAAACCACTGATTAAGACCCCTAATTTCTATAGATTTACCATTCAAAAACCCTAAACCTAACCAAGACAAAAACGAAGAAAACACCTCGGATTGGAGAGGGGGAGATGGATCAGGCGTACCTTACTCTTTCCTGCCGGAGTGCTCGTCGGCGACCGTCGCGATCATCTGCTCATCGCCGTCGCCACCATGGAAGAGGAACAAAGGAACGCCGTAGCAGAGGAAGGGGTGAATTGGAAGACAAGGGGGTTGCGCGAGTTCGTACGGCTCGACCAGGGTTAAAGCCTGAGAACCCACCCGCAGGTGCTGACTCAGCCCCTTCCCTGCCTTTACCAAGCCATGTGCGAATCCTGGCGTTTGGATCGGCCCACAAGGATAAAAAAATCCGGGATCAAGGAGTTCAGGGTACGGAGTCCAGGGATTTGGAGTTCGAGGTTCATTTGTGACTACGCCTACATCCACGGGGTTTGTTTTAAACTTCATTCCACAACACAACCTTGGCATGGCATGCATATGGGGTGGCCGGCGTACGTGCGTGCACCGGCGCAAGGGCGTGTACGTACCGTGGCCAGCCACACCGGCGTGGACTATCGACTGTGCACGCACACTTCACAAGTCGAAGTGGTCATTGATTGCCAGAAAAAATGATATGTGACTGCTCACCAGTCTCATCGGATGGTAACGCCGAGCTTTGCTTACCAGTCGCCACCCGGCCGTGGATGGTGTGGGGTTTCCCTTTCCATAAGCAGCAGGACAAACAGTGAGAGCGGGTTCTCCCATTCTGGCATACCCTATTTTGGGCGCCCGTTACAAGTGTTTCTACAACCTAGTGGGATCCGGTAAGATTTTAACTTTTCTTCTTCTTTTATTATCTTTTGCCTTCTTTCTTTTATCCGTTTCCCTTTTTTTCCTTTTTTGTTTTCATAATGATGAACTTTTTTTTAAATTCGATGAACTTTTTTTAGGTTTGGTGAAGTTTTTTTCAAACTTCATGACCTTTTTTCAAATTTTAATATACTTTTTTAAAATAGATGAACGTTTTTTCAAGATCGACGAACCCGTTTTCCGAATTGATGATTTTGTTTTTAAAAATGGATAAACGTTTTTCAAAAGAAATGAATGTTTTCATAACATATTTTGATTTGTTTAATTTTTTTCCAATTTCATGAATTTTTTTAAGCCAACGAACATTTTATAAAAAATCCTTGAACTTTTATTTTATTCACGAACTTATTCAAAATCACAAAAAAAACAGAGGTTTTGCCGAACTAGCAGAGCAAAACACCCGGAAAAAAACTGCCAGCGGGGGAGTTGATGGAACGAAGTTTTTTTTTTTTTTTTTTTAGCGAGCGAGCGGCGTTTAATGGATTGTGGTCCACTACAGGTCGCTGTAGGCGGCACTTCTCACAACGGGCGCCTATAGCGCCGAATAGAAGCTCCCTCCCATTCTTCGCCCACTACAAGCGTCAAATAGTCCCCAAACACGCGGCGGGCCCACGGCCCATGTAGTTTTTTTATTTATTTTGGCCAGTATTTCAGATCGCCTTTTCTTCTTCCAACTCGTTTGCTTTTCAATTTAATTTTTTATCACGAATTAAATAAAATCTCATGAGTTAAAAATACTATTTTATTTCATATAAATGTTTGTCAAATATCAAATATGTTCATTTTTTCTAAAATGTTCACTATTGTTTTCAAAAAACATTCCTTAATTGTTTTAAAGAACATGAACTAAAATTTATTCATGATTTATTTTTTTGTTAATTTTCTCTACTTACTTTAAAAAAGAATAGTCTTCCTTTTTCCTGTCAGACATAGTTCATAATCCGACCTTCCATCCTTTTCCTGGTCATCATTCCTTGAAAACTGCCTTAGCTGTCTCACCTTTAGGCTTATCAGATAAACTTATGTTTTATTTGATAAGCTAATACTACTAAGTGATTACAAATAAAATGCTGAAATATATTTAGGTAGGTAAATCACTGGTAGGATTTGATAAATATTTATTTACACAATCACATTAATATGGACAAGTAAATCACCGGTTAACTTACTCGAATATTTATACCCATTGAACCACACATGCAATTCTCTAGTGAAATAAAAAAATGGAAAATGGAAAAAATCAGCAACGTAAAGGTGAAGAGTGAAAAAAGGAAACCCTGCGATTGAAAACCAGATAGAGTGGGTACTGTTATATATGTTGATCTCCTATAGTTGGCCCGACCCATGCACTTGACCCCCAGCATAATTCCTACGAGTCAGTCTCTATTAACCGCTACGAGCGAAGAGTAGGAGATTTTAGTTTTTTTTAAGGCAAAGTAGGAGATTTTAGTGACAGCGCTCACCAGTGAACTATGTTCTCGAGGCTTATGAGCTTTTTTGTTTATTAGGTCCATCTCAAATGTAAAAGGTTTCCTATTTTATAAGACTCCTTGCCTTAAAAGTTGGCAAATATGGCTATGCATGGAATCCTGTCAAATTTGGCTATGACTGCGGGATCAACCAATGCATGAAGGAGTGAGAGGCTATTTTTTTTGCATTAGTGTGTTGTTTATTTAATTAGATCCTCCTTCGTTGATGTGATTTGTAAAATAGAATAGTAAACCGAAAAAGAGGGAGTAAATCAACTAAATATTCTACTTTTTACCATGTTTTGGGTGTGTTTTCTTACCCAGGCGCACCATGCATCTTCTACTTCGAGCTATTTAAAAAAAATGACTTCCTAGTCCCACCTAAATAAAACACGGCTAGGTTGGGTTATTATCCTTGAATCCAGAATTAACATCCTTATTTGTCCCATGTATATAGGAATATATTTTGCCCATGATTTTAATTCATAAAATATAAGTTATACATAGAAAAAATAATATTATCAAAAACAATGTTCAGCTACTAATTCCATATATATTTTTATCACAGTTAACACAAAATACTAAAGGGGCCAATAAACCAGGACGGAGATACCACTCGCACAAAGCTAGTAGCAATCATCTCTAAGACATAGGGACCTCTAACTGGAGGATAAAAAAGACGTGTGATTTGCGCGTGCGACCCTCTCTTCATATAGTGGATTCGATAAGGAGAGCCCACGAACGTCACTTGCGAAGTTGCGATCCTTTGAGGAAATTCCACCATAAGTATTCTGGTAAAGTCGTACTTGCTTTTACTGTCGACACGAGGTCACGATTAAATTCAATCCTAGTAGCAACCAAACCACCCTTCCTCCCTATATATGATCACCCACTTTACGCTAGTCAGTCCACTGTTTACGTGAGATGTCTTTCCTTAACCCCATGCATCATTGCCAGAGCTGCTTGGTTAGTTAGCAGCTTATTAGCATCGTCGGTAATAATTGGCTTCCTCGTTACTTTCAGCTAATGGGTGTGCCAAGATCGACAGCTCGGTTCACATTGTTTTCAGCCAACTGCCCGAGATGCCGAAAGATCGCGATTCCGGGTGAAGGAGTAAGAAAATATAACGAGAAAGTAGATGTGCTCGTGTATAGCGTGTATCGTGCATGAAGCGCGCAGCCCAACCTCTCCTTCCGGCATCATGGTGTGTGGGCTTTTTTTGTCTCGTGCTCTATCGCGTTCTTGACGGCAATGCCTGAGATGACATATCTGGTGCTCCGGAGGCCCAGGTGCTCCCGTGATACGGGCTCCTGGGTTGTCTCGTGCTCTATCGCGTTCTTGACGGCTTGAGAGGAATAATTGATCGAGTGCATATCTGGTGCTCCGGAGGCCCAGGTGCTCCCGTGATACGGGCTCCTGGGCCGTCGGATCACAGATCCAACGGTAGCTGGGAGCTCAAATGAGCTGCTGTACATGTGCGCAATTTCCGGATCATCAAAGGACTTTTTTGCAAAATGTTTAGAAACTGACAGGAGCCCTTGGATCTGAGATCAGACGGCCCCTGCTAGCTCGTATCACGGGAGCATCTAAGCCACCGGAGCACCTGATATTTTCCCATAATTGATCTGGTTACGGAAACTTCTGTTTGAGCAACCGATTCTGTACAGTGGAGTGCTGAAGTTTCAGTGGCACAACAAGCAGCCAAGGGTAGATAGATAGACAGATAAGCCTCTCCGTACGTAACCTACAGTCCCCAAATGGCTGTCAGGTCGATCGATCATTGTCAGAAGCACAGGATCAGCAAACTGCTCCCTGATGCTAGCGTTGTCCTCGTGCTTCTCAAGATTAAGCCATACATTACGCTCTGACCAACCAAGTTCAGAAATATCTTACCCGCTGCCTCCCCAACGAGGGTGGGCGCCATCTCTGGTGGTACTGATGCAGGTGATGATGGAGGGGCGGCATCTCTAGGACGCCGTCCAGACAGGCACCACCGAGCGCAGCGAAGATTGCCTGGCGCTCGAGGCGATCCTGCGCGGAGTACCGCCAGAGATGGCGCCCACCCTTGCCGGCAAGTCGACGACGAAAGAGGCATGGGACTCCTTGAAGACAATGAGGCTTGGAGTGGCAAGGGTGCGTGAAGCGAAGCTAGAGACCCTCACCAAGCAGTACGGCGACATCCACCGGCGGAGACAGGGGGTGCCAGCCAGGGCCCTGCCCCCCCCCCTAACATTAGTGATTTATGCCTAGAATGAATAGTAATAGTGATTTTTTTGTACTAAAATGGTGTTTTTTGATGGATTGGCCCTCCCTAACAAGGTTTAACTATACTTGGCCCCCCTTGTCCTAATTTTCTGGCTCCGCCACTGGCGACATCAAGTTCGCCGACGGTGAGTCTGTGGACAATTTCGCCATGTGCCTCACAGCAATGGCGGCACAAATGGCCCAGATCGGTGAGACGATTCCTGAGAAACGCATCGTTAGAAAATTTCTTTCAGTTGTCCCCAAGCAGTTCTCGCAGGTTGCTCTATCGATCGAGACTCTGGTAGATCTCGACACCCTCTCTGTAAAGGAACTAACCGGAAGACTGAAGGCGGCAGAGGAACGGCATGAACTGGATCAAGCTACGGACTGCATGGGGTGTCTGCTCCTTACTAAAGAGCAGTGGAACGCCCACCTCAAGGCCGGTGATCAGCATGCTGGCGGCTTAGGCTCCGGCTCGTCCCAGGGCCGACGCCAGTGGCGGCGACGGCGGTGGCGGATGCGGCCAGAACGGGGGTGCCGACAGAGGCAATAACGAGGGCGGCAACGACAATGATCGCGACAGATGCTGCTATGGAAACATCAAAGGGCACTGGGCACGCGACTGTCGGAAGAAGAAACGAGACAAGGACGCAAAGGCCCTCCTTGCCCAGGCACATGGCGGTGATGACGCCGACCCCACGCACCTCCTCATGGCACAGGTGTGTGAGCTGTCCGTGGATCTTGATGATCATGGCAGCCGTGTCGAGCTGTGCGAGGAGCACGTTGAGGCTCACCTGGGCCTGGCCACGGATGAGCACTCCGGCGTCTGTTTTTGGACACACGCACCAGCAAACCACATGTCGGGCAAGGAGGCCTGTTTCAACGAGCTCGATCGTCGCGTCACCGACACCGTCAAGTTTGGCGATGGTTCGGTCGTCGACATCCGCGGACGTGGTTGCGTCCTCTTCACCGACCACATGGGCGGTCACCGCGTGCTGAGCGGGGTGTACTTCATCCCGCGCCTGCGAAGCAACATCATCAGTGTCGGGTAGCTCGACCGGTGGGATGAAATCGAGAACGGCATTTTCACCCCCTACGATCAGCAAAGGCGCATCATCGCCAGGGTGCGGTGAGCTGCCAACCGCCTGTACCCATACCCGCTCCAGCTCGCGCGCCCAGTCTACCTGGCTGCTCGGTGCGCTACGGACGAAGCATAGCGCTGGCATGCCAGATATGGCCACCTGAACTTTCAGGCACTCAAGCTCACACAGCAGGGCCTGGTGCGCGGGCTGTCGCCCATCGACCATGTTGACCAGGTGTGCGACGGGTGTCTCGCCGGCAAGCAGAGACGCGCCTCCTTCTCGGACGAGGTGAACTGCATGGCAGAAAACGTCCTAGAACTGGTGCATGGAGATCTTTGCGGGCCTATCACACCGGCCACGGCTGGAGGTCAACGCTACTTCCTCCTCCTCATTGACGACATGTCACGGTACATGTGGATCACCGTACTCCGGTCCAAGGACGAGGCTGTGGGTGCAATCACGCGATTCCAGGTATGCATGGAGACGAAGACAGGGCGGAAGCTGCGTGCACTGCGGACGGACCGCAACGGCGAGTTCACGTTCGTCGACTTCAACGACTACTGTGCGGACTGCGGCGTGTAGAGGCAACTGACTGTGCCGTACTTGCCACAACAGAACGGCATAGTGGAACACCGCAACCAGACAGTGGTGGCCATGGCAAGAAGCATGATGAAAGCCACGACGATGCCTGGAGAGTTCTGGGGGGAGGCGGCGACCACCGCTTTTTTCATCCTGAACAGATCGCTGACACGCTCGGTGGTCGGCATGACACTGTATGAGGCGTGGCACGGGGAGCGGCCTCCTGTGCACTTCATGCGCACCTTCGGCTGTGTGGTGCACGTAATGGTTGTGAAGCCGAACGAGAGCAAGCATGCCGACCGATCTCACCCTATGGTGTTCGTCGTGTACTAGGAGGGCGGCAAGGCGTACCGCTCCTATGATCCGGCAACCAAGCGCGTCTGCGTGACGCGAGGCAGTCTTCGATGAGTCCGCGCACTAGAACTGGGCGGACACCAATCACGAAGCTCCGTGAGCATGGGTGAGTCCTTCGTAGTGGACTACTCATCCTACAAGGTGCAGATCACACCAGACGATAAGGGAGATGGCGATCAGCTGTCGCCGGCAACGCCATGGGGCTCCATCTCCGTGGCCAGGACGCACACGATAGCAACAAGAACACCGAACACCTCCGGCAACGCAGTAGAGGCGGACGCGACGGACACTACAGAGACCCCGCCCATCGCCGTCTCCACTCCGGCGGGTGTGGAGTTCGTGTCACCACCTCCTCTGGCTCTGGAGCTGGACGCCGACTATGATGTTGGCGTTGTACACAGGTACCGTCGCGTTGCTGACCTTATCAGTAACCACGGAGGCGTTAACCAACCAGAGAAGTTGCTGCTGACCGCATCAGTGGAAGAACCAAACACCTTCAGGGAAGCAGAGCGCGATCCAAATTGGCGGAGGGCGATGATCGAGGAGATGAGCTCCATTGAGGAGAACAGCACTTGGCAGCTCACCAGTCTCCCGCCGGACACCGCACCATTGGTGTGAAGTGGGTGTTTCGCATCAAGAGGGACTCCGCCGAGGCCATCGTCAAATACAAGGCCCGCCTCATCGCCAAAGGATTCGCGCAGCAGCCAGGGGTCGATTATTACAAGGTCTTCGCCCCAGTTGCCCGTCTGGAGTCTGTGTGCCTACTGCTCGCTCTCGCCGCACACGAAGGGTGGTCAATCCATCACATGGATGTGAAATCGGTTTTCCTCAACGGCGATTTGGCAGAAGAAGTCTACGTCGAGCAGCCTCCGGGGTTCGTCTCTGTCGGACACGAGCACAAGGTACTTATACTTCAAAAAGCTCTATATGGCCTGCATCAAGCGCCACGGGCGTGGAATGCAAAACTTGATGCCATGCTCGTGGACAAGGGATTTCGCTGCTGCAATTCTGACCATGTTGTTTACGCTCGGGGATCGGGGCATGAGATGCTCCTTTTGGGGGTGTACGTTGATGATCTGGTGATCATTGGCGCAGACGCCAGGGAGATCGACAAGTTCAAGATGGCGATGAAGGCGACATTTTGGATGAGCGACCTGGGGCTGCTCTCTTACTACCTCGGCATCGAAGTGTGCTAGAATGATGCTGGGGTGATCATCGCGCAGAGCGCGTACGCCGGCAAGACCATCGAGAAGGCTGGTTTGACAGGATGCAATCCATGTTAGACACCAATGGAGGCTCGTCTCAAGCTGAGCAAGACCAGCACAGCGGCTCCCACGGATGCCACGGAGTACAGGAGTCTGGTGGGGACGCTACGCTACCGCACTCACACTAGGCCTGAGATCACTTTCACCGTGGGGTACGTGAGCCGGTTCATGGAGGCACCTACGGTCGAATACCTGACGGCGGTCAAGCACATCATCAGGTATGTGGCAGGAACCCGCGATCTAGGCTGTCATTTTCCTCGCCAATGAGCAGATGCCGCCAGGCTTGGTGAATACAGTGACAACGACATGGCGTGCGACATCGACGATCGCAAGAGTACATCAGCAACGACTCTCTTCCTTGGCAGACCGGTTAGTTGGCTGTCACAGAAACAAAAAGTGGTGGCTCTCTCATCTTGCGAGGCGGAGTTCATCGCAGCTACAGCAACTGCTTGCCAGGACGTGTGGGTGGCACGTCTGCTCTCTGAGATCACTGGTGAAGATCTTCAGGTACCACGGCTCCTCATGGACAACAAATCTGCCATCGCTCTCTGCAAAAAACCGGTCCTTCACGACAGAAGCAAGCACATCGATGTTCGTTATCACTTCATCAGGCATTGCGTGTAAGAAGGGAAGATGACCGTCGATTACATTAGAAATGAAGATCAACTGGCTGACATTCTGACAATGCCCTTGGGGCGCATCAAGTTCATCCAGCTGCGTGATAGAATTGGAATGAAGAAAATAAAGGATGCAAACTAGGATTTAGGGGGTGATTGTTGAATAAACCCAAGTCTGAACTTAAGTGTTAGGTGTTTTATTTCTTCATTTTCGTCAATAGTTTCAGTTTTCCGTCAGCGTTTTTAGCTCAGATTAGTTAGCGCCAGGAGCGAGTCCTACACCCCCTTTGATCGTTCATGGGATGACACGAGCAGCACGATCGTTGGTGGCGCATAGTTAGGGGGGCACGAGGCTGTTTCTTCAGTTGTAAGCAGAATAAGATCAGAGGAATGAATAATAAAAAAGTTGATGAAATCGGAATGGAAACTGTCCACTTTTCCTTAGAGGAGATATGAAAACGGAAACGGAAATTTGCAAAACGGAAGTGAAAATGTTTTTTTTATGCGGAAACGGAAACAAAAACGGAACGGTGTTTTCCGGTGGAACAGACGTGGAAACGGAACTTTCAGTTGCCGTGAATATGGAATTTCCAAGCCTATGGCTGGTTTGTAACCCAACCACCAAACAACACACAATAACACAATGAGAAAAATGAGTAGAATGGATCATTTAAGGTCCAACTTCTACTGTCACACATGTACTCAACTAGACCCTATACATAAGTGTCCAGTACTACTGCAATACTACGCTTAGTTGCTAACATGATCATATTATTTTGTACCATGTTAACAATTCATTAAATTTATTTCTTTTTGTGTGTATTTCTCGGTGATTCAAGGGGTTTAAAGTTTCGGTCAATGCCCACTTATGTTTCCGTATGCGCTGTGTATTCGCTCTATGTCCGTTTTCGATAGTAGCTGTTTCCATATTCATTTTCGGGGTTTTCGTATTCGTTTCTGCTTCAGCATAAAAATATGAAAACAAATGTGATAGCACCCAGTTCCATCCGTTTCCGCTCCGTTTCCATCACTACTTACGCGGCACAAAAACCTTCGGTTCATCTCCTTCCTTAGCGTGCACAGAGAAAGAGAGAAAGCGGGGAAGAGAGGGGCCGACGACGCCAGATTTCCCATCATCTTCAATGCGTCCGTAGGCGTACGTACCGATCGATGGCATTCCATCCAATCCTGGCTTGGATATGAACAAAATAGTGCAATTTTCATTTCTTCTCGTCGTGTTCCACCGGCAACACCCAGAAATTTAGATTCCTGTGATCGCAAAAGGCACCAAGAAGCTGCTGATGGATAAAGGTGCACGAGCCTACCTACCAAGCCTGATTGATCACCGCGAGCTAACTAACTGCCATCAGCAACACTAAAACAACGCTAGCTCCGCGGATACTGCACGGCTTTAAACGCAAATCTCATGCGCCAAACCAGCACTACATTGGGCTCTAAGATAATAAATATATTGTTATCACTAGCTAAAGAATCAATAATCGCACATGAAACCCTCCACTCGCGTCGGATGGTTGGTGTGATAGCATCGACTCAACAGCACCGCACTGCGTGCCCTCCTCTGCATGCTTGCCTAACCATCTTGCTCCTCACGCTACAGAGCTAGCAGTCCGCCAATGGAGCAAGCGGACTGGCAGCGAGGGACAATCTGCACGAACTGATACGCATGCACGCACTAACGGAAAACATGGACCTCGTGCTTCCATGTCGATCCCCTTGTCGGCACCTTGCAACTCGCAACTATTCCGGTTTCCAAATGCTTAAGCATACATAACATTCAACGTATGGCTATGTGTGTGTGTGTATTCTTGTTTGTAGTGATGGGTCAAGTCAGAACTTGGAACAAAAAAGTGAACGGGATTCTGTTTGAACGTCGATCACAAGTTCACAACTAATCGTAAGGTATTTTTCGCAGTTTCTCTACCTTGATCTAGCGCACAATTCATGTTACTTATAATTTAACACCACCAACGAGTATTTCAATTTTGTTTGGGGATTGGTTGGGTGGCATTTATCATAAGCTAAAGGGCCAGATCTGTGTGGGAGTTTGTGTCATTTTCTGGGCAATATGAAATTACCGGAATGACTACGTCTTTAACCAATCATCTACTCCTAATTTCTTGGAGGTTATATACTGGGCTTCAGCTTCAATCCATATGTGATCATCATTGCAACATGTGGACGTGCATGCACATATGGGCTCTAGGTACAGCTAGCAAGCGGCTACGCGGGGTTTATTCAACTAATTTAGCCGGCGAACCACTCATAGATTATGTGGATGAGCTATATAATCTCGAGTCTGACCGGTTTTGGTCGTGTTTTTTTTGTCTTATTTTCTAAAACTCGATTAATTGAACTTGTTTCACATTTAATAAAATGGTTGTGTGCATCTTGTGATGTAGAGGCCGGGATACGTCCCTTTTTGAAAAGAAAACGTTCGCAGTTTCTCCTCATTGTAAGCTGAGGCAGAGAGAGAGAGAGAGAGTTGACAAGGATATTGTTTGCTTTCATGTTTATTACTCCCTCCGTTCCTAAATATGGACTGGGGTGGATAGGGTAGCTCTGGCGACTGAACTGGCGACCTCCCGGGGACCACCGCCGGCAAAATCTCGCCACCGCGCCCAAGCCCATCGCCCTCGCCCCCAACTCTCCACCCCCACCCCCATCCCTCCTACCCACCATGCCGAGAGCCAGATCCACCTGCCCGCCGCCTCCTCCGGGGTTGCTGGTGCTACGAATGCCTCTCCCTTTCGTGTACCAATCGTTACCGAAGATGTTGCAGCCGCTGGACTCGATGTCGCCGGAGTTGCGCCGGGAGACGCAGGCTTGAAGATGGAAGGAGAGGGCGATGCGTATTCGTGACGACACAATCTCATGCATCCATTGCGTCCAGGAATGCAGGGATGCGGAGCGGGGTCGGAAGCAATCTCAGATCCGGTCGAGAAGAGATACCAGCTCAGGTATGCCCAGACCAGCAAGGACCTGGTGGATCACTAGCTGCTCAACCTGGCGAGGAGAATTTACTTCGAAGGGACGACACAAGAGAAATCAAGGATGCCGCACCCCACAGAGCCGCCATCGGTGTTCGTCACTTGGGCAAAGCAAGAGGCCCGCTGCGGAGATCCACTTCGAGTAGCGAGATGGTGCTGCATCAATGGGAATGTGAGGGCCAAGGTCCCTCCAGAGCCAGAGGACTGAATATGGCGCTATCAGATGGTCCTACCAACCTGAGCAAGCCGACACGCATGGTGGTGCCATGAAGGGGGTCCTTCCTGCTCCCGTGACTGATTTCATTGGCCCCTTCTGCGGGTCCATGGAGGATATCATTGCCGCGAAGCGGGATTAGGGACCTACTCCTCAAATGCACGACCACCCATTCTTCTCGTCCTACCACAGTGATCATGGATGCAAGCATGGGAGGAATTCCACAGAGGGAGGAGGAATTGATCCAATTCCATCTTCAGAGACTGTTAGTAGGAATGAGACTGCCGAGCAGAGGAGCAGACTCAATCCAGAAGCTGGTGACAATGCTCATGTTGGGAGCATCGGAGGAGGAAACTCAACTCATGGCACTGTGCAGGGTCACACTGCTGGTAGAGATCATCGCGTGGGCGCTGGCTGCGGAGGATTCGCCGCTCGTGAACCGAAGAACCAAATGGAAAGCGTTCTGGAGACTGCAAAACCTAGAGAGCAAAGTGCTAGCGAAGAACTTCATCGATCGAGCGGCGTAGTGGCAGTGAAGATTGGAGGCGCTAGCCAGGTTGTGGAGACTGAATCATCGGACATGCTGCTGGTCATGGAGCAGTTTGGGGGTTTCAGATTTCTAAAACGGGCAAGGCCATCCAGGAATCAAGTCTGGAATGTAGCTGACGCGGGTGCCATGTCGCCACCTTTTTGCCAAGCCATGGTGACGAGGTGGAGCGGTGGCACATCCAGCTGTGGGGAGCTATAAAAGCAACACCAGAGGGTGTGGTTCCTAGGGTTCCTACTCCCCACCCCTCTTCCTCACCAGCCGCCGCCGCAGAGATGGCTGGTGGAGGGCGAGGGTGTGGCCGTGGTAAGAACAAAGAGGGGCGCTCTGACCACCCCAACCCCTGGATGCAAGAACAACAGCAAGCGAACCAAGGTATGGGTCCGCCCCCTCAGCAGCAATTCTTTGGCTACGAGTTTTAGGGGCCTCCTCCGCCTGGCCTTTCCCAGGGCAATTTGCTGGTCCTTTCCCGCATCATGAATGGGGAGGGGCGCAGCAGTAGTGGTATGCCCCCCCCCTCAGATTCAAGGGCCGCATGGAGGAATGAAGGGTGAGCAAAGTGAAGGATCTGCTAGATCTGGAAGCCATCAGCAGAGCAAGAATCAATCGAAGAACCAACAGAAGAAGCAGCAGGAAGTGACCCAGAAAAATCATCTGTCTTGTCCCGGTTTGATGTCATACTCCGCAGTTACCTGCTATAACTGTGGGGATCCTGGACACCACAAGGACAAGTGCCCCAAGCCCAAGTGATGCTTTATCTGTAGGATGGTGACCCACAAGGTGGAGGATTGTCCTGTGAAGAAGAAGCCACACACCTCTGCTAAGTTTTTTGGAAGTGCTACCCAAGGATTAGGATTCTTTCACCTAGAGTAGTCAGATGTGAACTCTTGGCTGAAAAATGTAGGGATTCTTTTTGTTGACTTTGGGGACATCACCAAGAAGGAATTGTCAAAGGAGTTTGCTTCTATTTACAAGACCAAGTGGCCATGGCCTATCAACTCCCTGGATGAATGGACCTTTTTGGTCAAATTCCCTCCTGAGATTGATGTGGAACAGGTAGCAAGATACTCCTGCTTTGGATTGACTAAGGAGAACACCTTTGTTAAAGTGGAAGTCTGGCTGGGAAATGTGACTACTGAAGCTGATCTACAAGTAGTCTGGTTGAAGCTGAGAAAACTTAACCCAAAATGGTGTGAGTGGTCTGTGCTAGACCAAATCACCTCCACTTTTGGGGTGCTGCTAGATGCGGATTGGCAACGCAATTTCCAAAATTTCTTTCAAACAGTTAGAGTCAAAATTGCTTGCAAAGATCATACTAGAATTCCTAATGAAAGGACTTTTGGCATCAATGGGAAGCTGTACAGGATCCTGGTGGAAGTTGAACCACCCATGGTGGAAGAGGAGGTGGTCATTCAAAACTCCCCTAAGGCTAACACTCAGGTGTCTATGGACACTGAAAAGAGTGACAACCTGTCTACTGATGGTACTGGTTCCCAAACAAGCTCCAAGAAAGGATCTGAAACTGGCTCACACTCTGGATGTGATGGTGGCAACCCTCCAAAAAACACCAGTAGAGGCCAATGCCAAGATGACATGAACCCTCATACTCCAACTTCTCTCCTGAGAAACAGATTACCTGAAGACCTGTAGAACTCCAAAACTAGACTGATGAGCTTACTCTCCAATGACGGTGAAAAGGTTACTAATGGCTTTGATCTGCTAAGAGAAATGGAAGGATGGGATGATGATGATCTGGATTCTGAGGACAACTGAGAGGTGTCCAAGGGAGGGCATGATGGAGCACACTGGGAGAACATTGAGGTGCAAGCTCAGTCACAGCGACATGAGAATGATTTCCCTCCCCTTCCACCCGAGAACAAAGGTGGGAGGTGAAGGCGGATGCAGGCACCAAGAGTGAGTGCCGGAACTGCAAGGGATAACAGACCTATTTTACAGAAAGCACAGAAAAGCTCAAGGAGGTGCAGAACATGGGGGTTCCTGAAAATACTGGTAAGATTCCAACCTTCTCCCTGTTTTAACAACCCTGAATTCCTTTCTGTTGCTTCCATAGTTGGGGTAGACGTTGACCCTATAGCTAAGAAGGACCAAGCCAATAGGGCTTTTGAGGATATGGTCTCTGGCAGAACTATGGATTCTGATGCAGACTTCATAACACCTCCTAGAAATGTAGATGTTAATGTAGACTTAAATTTTGAAGGTTTGTGGTACTTAGTCTGTAAGAACAGAAGGGGCAAGCACCCCAGAAATAAAGTTATTTCATGAATGCTCTCTTTTGGAATGTTAGGGGCATCACTGCTCCTGGTAGAAAACCTTTAATTATAGACACTATAAATAAGACTCATGCCTCTATCCTAGGATTCCAGGAAACTAAAAAAGAAGTTTTCTCCGAGTCTTATTTGAAGTCACTAGTTGGTAGTAGGAATTTTGTGTGGCATCACCTTCCATCAAAAGGATTTGCTGGAGGCATCCTGATGGGAGTGGATGAGGATGCATTTGAGGTGGTGTCCTGGGCTTGTCTGAAATACTCTGTGAGTATTGTCATTAAATTGAAGAAAACTGACAAAACCTTTAGAGTAGTGACAGTTTATGGGTCCCTCTATGAAGATGGGAAAGAGGCCTTCCTCTCTGAGCTACACACTCTGTGCCTAGAAAACTCCCTCGCCACTCCGTTTGGTGGGGACTTTAATCTAGTCAGGAATGCTAGAGAGAAAAGCAATCGATTTATCAATCACAAGTTGTGTGATAACTTTAATGGTTGGATTGAGATATGGAGCCTCTTAGAGATTAAGTTTTTTAGTAGAAAATTTACTTGGGTAAATAATCAAGCTGATCTGATTATGTCCACTATTGACAGATTATTCTGTAACACTG
>CBMN011746154.1:0-16633 GCA_000582825.1 Hordeum pubiflorum | reverse complement strand
ATGATGCAATGATGAATGCGACAAATACACGAAACACACGATGAGAACGGAGTAAAACGGGAATCTTCTGAAGCGTCGGTCCCGGGCTGTCACAACCTGATCTTTATGCTCACCTAATCACTCCTCTTGTAGCGAGGGTTGGAGAGGTACTCTTTGCAGAGACAAATTTGCATGACTTTACGGGTAACTTTTACCGCCTATGGGTCAAGATCAATGTGCACAAACCACTTAAGAATGCGGTTTCAATGATACGTGATGGGAAGAGGCAGATTTACAAGGTGAAGTACGAACGACTCCCTGATTGGTGTGCCGTGTGTGGTCATCTGGGTCACGTGTTTAAGGAACATGGAGATGGTGTTCACCCCCCCCACAAGCATTGGTCTTCAAAGATATAAGGGCGACACGGGCTATGCGTCTTGGAACAGGTCCCGGAGGCAATCGAGTATGTCGTGGAGGAAGACGGGGCGGCCGTGCAGGGGGGCGAGCCAGGGCAACAAATGCAGCTATGGAGATAGAATTCGTTGATGATCCTCAGGCTGATGATCGTGATACAGAGATGCTAGATCAGAACAAGAAGAGGGTTGAGCGCGCGGAGGCACATGTGACCAATATGTGTTCTGCTCCTTTAGTACCTACCGAACAGAGGGGGAACCTGCTTCCCTTAGTTCCAGTCGGCTCTCAACTAACTAGTCCATCCACAGTGAGGGAGCCGAAGAGATCCAAAGGTACCACTGATGGCAAGGGAGGTGTGAATGTTGTGGCGAAAAATCTCCTGGCGGGCTCCAACGAGGAGCGCCGCCGAGGCCAATGAGTGCCCTGTGCTGGAACTGTCGTGGTGTGGGAAAAGCCGCGACAGTCCGAGAACTTCGCGATCTCGCGAGGAAATTTGCCCCTACCGTGCTATGCATAGTTGAAACACAAATAAGTGGAGCACGTGTAGAAGCACTAGTTAGTACTTTGGGTTATGATAACTCTTTTGCAATAAACAGTCAAGGTAGAAGCGGAGGAATTGGGATTTTTTGGAATAATACGATAAGTGTTGAGATTTTAGGTGATTCTGTTTATCATATTGACGCAAAGATAGAGGAGGACGACAGTGATCCGTGGTGTTTGACATGTGTGTATGGAGAGGCTCGGACTAACCTTAGACACCAAACTTGGGATCTCTTGAAGGGTTTATCAACTTACAGTTCCCTCCCTTGGCTTTGTATGGGTGATTTTAATGAAGTCTTACGTCCAGAAGAACATGATGGAGTGGCCAACCGAAGTAACGCGCAGATACAGGGTTTTCGTGATGTTGTCGATGTTTGCATGCTGCTAGATCTAGGCTACCACGGACGTTCTTGGACCTTTGAGAAAAAGGTGGCTGGAGGATCCTATACCAGAGTCGGGCTAGACGGAGCACTTGCCTTGGCCGACTGGATGGCTCGTTTCCCGATGGCGCAAGTAACACACCTGACAGCTACCTCCTCCGATCATGGGCCAATTCTTTTACGCTTGGAGGAAGCTTTACCTCCTCTGAAGCCAAACTTTCGGCATGAAGTCATGTGGGAGTCTCATGAGTCCTGGCAGGAGACCATCACTTCGGGGTGGAATGAGGCACCAAGTGAACATACTGTAGAGGGCATACGTATCAAGCTTGCTGCGTTGTCCAAGAACTTAACAACTTGGAGCAATGACACCTTTGGTAGCGTCCGGAAGGAGATCAAGCGGGCCAAGGCTGAACTCGAGTCACTGCGAAATTCCCCGACGAGAACATCTCCAACTCACTTGGAGATAAAGTTCAATGAACGCCTAGTCGAGCTCTACCACAGAGAGGAGATAATGTGGAGACAAAGATCGCGCATAGAGTGGCTATCAGTTGGAGACAAGAACACAAAGTTTTTTCATTTAAGAGCTGGCATGAGGAGGAAAAAGAATATGATTCAGGCACTATCCAATGTGCTAGGGGTTACGTGGAGGACCCGGTCCAACTTAAAATAATGGTGACGGAATTCTATGGCGATCTCTACAGGTCTGAAGGCGTTCAGGGCATGGAAGAAGTTCTTGTACATGTCACACGGAAGGTCACACCAGCTATGAACAATGGTCTTTGTGCCCCCTATACAGGAGCGGAGGTTAAACATGCTTTATTTCAGATGTTTCCCACGAAAGCACCGGGTCCCGATGGCTTCCCGGCACATTTTTATCAACGTCACTGGGATGTATGTGGAGAAGATGTGACAAATGCCGTTTTGAGAATAGTAAGAGGGGAGGAAAGTGCAGAAAGCATCAATGATACCATCCTTGTACTGATTCCGAAGGTACTCAATCAGTTTAGGCCCATCAGTCTTTGCAATGTGCTTTACAAAATTGCATCAAAGGTAGCCGCCAACAGATTGAAACTCATACTCCCTGATATTATTTCGGAGGAGCAGTCTGCCTTTGTTCCCGGAAGGCTAATAACTGACAACATCATATGTGCATATGAGTGTCTACACTTTATGAAGAGGAATAAATCAAAGTCTAATAGCTTCTGTGCTCTTAAGTTGGATATGATGAAAGCTTATGACAGGTTGGAGTGGCCCTATCTACAGGCCATTATGGGGAAGCTGGGGTTTGCACAACAATGGATTGATATGGTAATGAGCATGATCACATCATTCACTTTTTCAGTTCTGTTTAATGGAGAGAAATTGGACCATTTCAAACCATCTAGAGGCATTCGACAGGGAGTTCCTATTTCCCCTTACCTATTCTTGATTGCAGAAGAGGGCCTTTCGTGCCTTTTAAAACACAGTTCTTAGTCATCAACAGTTTCTGGCATACAGGTGGCTCCCACGGCTCCGGCAGTGAATCACCTATTGTTTGCAGATGACAACCTGTTGCTTTTTAAGTCTAGTGTTGAGGGGGCAAGCGAGGTTTCAAACCTGCTAAATGCATATTGTGCAGCATCCGGATAGAGAGTTAACAATGAAAAGTCCTCGATCTTTTTCAGCAAGGGGTGCCCTGATAATCTCCGACAAGTTATAAAGAACACACTGAATGTTCAAAATGAGTCGCTGAGCGAGAAATACTTGGGTATGCCAACTGATGTGGGACAGTCAAAAAATGGAACATTCAAATATCTTAGGGATCGAGTCTGGGAGAAAGTGAAACGATGGATGGAAAAACTATTATCTGCAGCAGGCAAGGAGGTGTTGATTAAATCGGTGGCCCAGGCGATCCCAGTATATTCCATGGCTTGCTTCAGGCTACCCAGGGGCTTATGTGAGAGTGTGACTTCAATCATTCGACAATTTTGGTGGGGTAGCAAGCGCGGTAAGAGGAAGCCCTGCTGGGTCTCGTGGGATTTGATGACATGTCCAAAGAACCTTGGCGGGTTGGGATTCAGGATATGGAGATCTTTAATCTTGCTCTGCTGTCGCGACAGGCTTGGAGAATTTTGAACGAACCATCTTCGCTGAGCGCCCGCATCCTCAAATATTTTTACTTCCCATCTTGTTCGATCCTGGACGCTGAATTGGGAACTCACCCTTCTCAGATTTGGCGCGCCATACTCGACGGGCGGGATATACTCTCCAAGGGAGTGATTCGAAGGATTGGAGATGGAACCACCACGAGGGTTTGGATCCATAACTGGATACGGAGGAACGGTGTGATGAGGCCAATTACTTCTCTAGTGGCTGACCCACCGCAGCTGGTGTCATATCTCATTGATCATACGACGGCATCATGGCATGAAGATCGGATTAGGCAAGTTTTCGTACCAGTCGATGCTGAAGCAATATTGCAAATACCCTTGTGCACACGCCAAGTAGAAGACTTCTGGGCTTGGAGTGAGGATGCAAGAGGCCGTTTCTCTATGCGTGCAGCGTATAGGATGATAATCAGAACAAAGCTCACTAGAGAAGCATGGCTAGAAGAGAGGGAGGATCCTTCTAATTATGTGGCTTTGTCACAGGGCTGGCTCTCCATTTGGAAGACCCCGGTACCACCGAAGCTAAAGGCTTTTGCGTGGCGGCTGGCCCAACATTCACTTCCGACCGGTGATGTTCTCCACCGTAGGAACATGTCAACTTTACGGGTCTGCCCTCTCTATGGTTCTGAGGACAGCTGGCGACATTCCCTGATAGAACGCACTGCATCGTGAAGTGTGTGGGCTCTGTCTAATGAAGAATTGGTGGAGCATATGATCATGACAAGGGAAGACGATGCTAAACTTTGGCTGTTCACAATGAGTGATTCCCTTCCTGCTGACCAGTTCATACTGATGATAGTCACGCTTTGGGCCATATGGAGTTCTCGATGAAAGGCGATCCATGTGGATATCTTTCAAACACCTTTTGCCACTGACAGATTTGTAGCATCATACTTGGAGGACATCAATTTTATGCAGAGTAAGAAGGAACGGTCACATGTGACATCGGCACCGAGGCCTAATCATTGGGTGAAACCTCCAGAGGATAAAGTGAAGATAAATGTAGACGCAGCTGTATCGCGGCATGAAACTTTTGGTGCAGTTGGGGCTATATGCAGGAGTTCATCGGGAGCTTTTTTGGGGGCGTCGGCAGTGACGATTAAGGGTATTCGTGACCCTCAAATTCTGGAGGCACTAGCCATTAGGGAAGCGCAGGCTCTTGGGGAGGACCTCTACGTGCAAAGAGTGCTCATTCCTTCAGATTGTAAGGTGGTCGTAGATTCAATCAAGGAGGGCAGTATGGCAAATTATGGTGCAATAGTTAAGGAGGTAGTAGCTAGGACTAGTAGTTTTTCTTCTTGTGTCTTTAGTCATGAGTATAGAACCTCAAATGTGGAGGCTCGTAATCTCGCAAAGTATGCTTTATCCTTAGGGTTTGGTCGCCATGTTTGGTTAGGCCAACCCGGAGATCTTTTCTTCGTCCCTGTAAACAGTGACGCAGTAATAAAGCTTTGCGAGATCCTAAAAAAATAATAGAAACAAGCATATTGTCTCGGAAATGAAAAATGGGGCAGCGAGCAAAACCATTCTTCCTCCGCCCCATATGTCACTCGAACGGATGGCTGACATCGTTCATGTGTGACTTAATTAATCTCAATTAGTTCCTCCATACCAAATTAATTGACGGTTGTTTTAGTATAAATTTGTATTAAAATTATGCAAAAATAGTGTTAATTAACATGGATTGGAGGGAGTACTATCTTTTTGGGAATTAATCTTCAAAAGAGAATTACGAAAAAACTTTTGATCTATTCGTCTTCAATCATGAAAGTATAATGAATATCAGGAAAAAACAAACTACATGCAGATTTGTAGACCACCTAGCGACGACCAAAAGCATTGAAGCGCGTCGAAGGCGCGTCACGTCATCGCCCCTCTCTCGCTGGAGCCGGGCAAAGTTTGTTATAGTAGATAGTCAGAAAATCCTCATCGCAAGGACCTGTAGGACCAGCGCACCGGAACAACAACCGTCGTCGATAAAGAGTAGCGTAGATCGAAAGGATCTAACGTGAAGACACACGAACGACAACCATATCCGAGAAATTCCACCAAAGATTCACCGGAGACACACCTTCAGACGCTCATCGACGATGCTAGACGCACCATCGAGACGAAGAATAGGCGGAGAGAACTTTATTGCATTTTCAAAAAGGCGGCGCCATCACGTCTTCATGAACAAAACACAAACCTTAACAAAAATTAAAGACTTATCTAAAAAAGAGCTCTCCTGTCCGCAAGGGCTGGGATACACCACACCCCATGAGCCCAAGGTCATCAGAAACGAGGAGGACCACCGACGTCGCCGACGGAAGGCAAAGGAAGCCTAAACTTCATTTGGAAGAGGAGACGCCGGCTACGTGAGGCTATGCCCTTGACATATGCTCTTCTGTCTATTGCATGGCTAGGAATTAATCTCAATTCCTGACATATCGACAGACCCAAAATATGTATGACTTTGCTGCGACACACAAGTAACCATCCAGTACTGGTTACCATTAAAAGATAGTGCGACAGCTGCTTAAGTAACCCATGAAAGATCTTGCGATAAGCTAATGACGTAGGCTTGCTATCACTATCCCCATATATTTCGAGGTCTAGATTCCTACGCTACTCCTACTATAAAACATCCGCGATTGGGTACCACCGTTCTTGCAAAGCTATATAAAAAAATAAGATGCATGCACCTGATAGACACGCCAGGAGGGCTCCACGGGCATCTCACAACCCTCGATCGAGCACTCAACGTCCTAGGATGTACAGTAGAGCACTACGCACCCAGCCACCGCACCATAATGATCCGTGCCTGTGTAATCCAAGTATTTCAGATGTTGAAATGAGAATACTACGGAGCGCGGGACCACCACAAGTGTACCCGTGCTTGAACGGACGGGACGAGGTACAGGAACTTCGGGGTGGGCTGGGTTGGGCACGGAACGACGAAACGATACACGTCACGATCAGAGCATTTCATCAAGGACTGAATTTCCTAATCCGTGACGCGCCTTTTCCGGGCTAATCCGTGACGAAACGTGTGCCCGAAACGGCGCATCATGGTTAGCCCGGCGCATGATTGGCCCGGCGCATCATGGTTAGCCCATCAATCCATCTGAAGACAGCAGCCGACTGCATCATGGTTAGCCCGGCGCATCCGGTGTTATCTCATCAATCCATCTGAAGACAGCAGCCGACTGCATCATGGTTAGCCCGGCGCATGATTGGCCGCCGGCCAGGAGAACCCCCGGCCCGTCGCCGTCCGTCGACCCAGAACCAGAACGCCCCGAGCACACGCCACCGACCGGCAACCACCCCCGCCGCCGACGGCGTCGCTCCGGTCGCCGGCGCCGCGAGCGCGTCACGCGTGCTGCGCCGCGCGTGACGGTGGATGGAGCGGGCGTGCCGTGCACGCGACGCGGACCGGACGGGACGTGCGGGCGGGCCGGGCGGAGCCAGCAACGAGCGAACAAAATAAAAAATTAAAATAATACGTAATAAGATTATGCAACAAATCTGAGGAATCCACGGCGGAAAAAACATCAAAAATATCCAGCTCGTCGGTTTCCCCGAGCGAGCGCAAGTGACGCCCTATCCGACCCGGCCCACGCCCAACCCAATCCATCCTCCCCGGTATACCACCGGAAAACTTGGTGAGATAACACCGGAGGCGCAGCCAAAGGGAAAGGAAAGGGGGAGGGAGGATCGGACCACCCTGTCTGTCTGTTTGTTAATCAGCAATCATAGTCCAGCGCCAAAGAGTAAAGAAGGAGAGAAACCCTCCCCTCTTCCTCCTCCTCCTCCGCCGCGTTCCCTTTATCCTCCATCACTCCCCGCCCCCTGACAACCCACCGCGGGCGGAGCTGAGCGGAGAGGAGTGGGGGCTTCGGCGGGGGGAGAGGGATGCAGCGGCGGCGGGCGCAGACGTGGGCGGGGGTGGGGAAGACGGCGCAGGCGGCGGCGGCGCACGCCGCGCTCTTCTGCTTCACGCTCCTCCTCGCGCTCCGGGTCGACGGCCGCACCGACTCCTCCTGGTGGTACGCCTCGTAAACCCTAGCTAGCTCGCCCGCCTGCCCCCGGCTCGCCGCCGCGTCGATCTGATTCGGCTGGTTGTTTGCGGGGGCGAGCTGCTGCGACTCTGTTGTTTCCCCGGGATGCAGATGCGGTCTAGAGGGTCGGGCGACGCAGACTCCCGCCTTTGCCCCGCGGGCCGGCTTCCTGTGTCCGCTCCTCGATTCGGGCGGCGCACTGATCTGATCTGGGGCGAATTATAATTTACTCTGGTTGCAAATGAGTTGGTGGCAGTTCAGTGAGATGGGCCAATTTTGTTTTAGTTTTAGATTGTGCCCGCCCGTGTTTCAGGCTGGAATTCAGCTCATCCTACCCAGTGCGCTTCTGACTGTAGCTTTCCTGCTGGATTCCGTAGCTTTGAGATCTTTTAATTCACAATGGATGTGTGCTTCTAGGAAGTTTGGAGCTCTTATCAATAGATAGAATGTAATCAAGGCAACCCGGGTGTACTGTACGTCGCTAATCAAGGCAACCCAGCTGTACTGTGCATCGCTGGTTTTTGTGTGTGCAGTGAAGAAGCTAATATCAATTGTTTAATTACCTTCTTATTTCGATTGCCTAGGATTATATTCATCCCGCTGTGGCTATTTCATGGCGTCGCCGCCCGTGGAAGGTTTTCAATGCCAGCCCCTTCATTGCCTCATGGGCGTCATGTAAGATTTAGTACCGATTTGGGCAGTTACTTTTGTTGCATATGTGTATGCAAGTGTCGTTTGTTTTGCCGTGCATTGGATCTGATAAGTCTCTGCCCTGCGTGTAGTGGGCTCCTTGTCATTCCGTTGTTGCGGCGCCATTGCTAATCGCCTTCGAGCTGCTTCTTTGCATATATCTTGAAAGTTTAAGAGGTACATTCTCCAGTTGCTAGATGAAGGAAGCTTTGTCAAATTATATCTTGTGGTTTGGTGTTATTGTTATCCCTACTCTATTTTCTGATCCCCACCTTGTCTTTCCTTTGTTTTTCCACAGTTAAGAATCATCCAGCCGTTGATATGAAGATCGTGTTCCTTCCTCTGCTGACGTTTGAAGTGATTATTCTTGTTGACAATTTTAGGTAAGATATTTTCTCCTTTTTTGATGCCTACATAGTAGCACTGTACTTTCCATTTTTACATATATGCAGATGCAGTGTTGCATGAATTTAAAGTGGATTTGCCCGTTTGCTTGCTTACATTATCTGAAAAAAGTTTGGTTGAAATTATTCTAGTTTAACCTGTTAGATTGTAGATTCTTCTCCTGACTAGGTAACCAGCACAGGTGAAAGCTGTCATGATAATGATATATGTTAGTGATTCCTGCTCATTATTCTTGTAACTTTCTACCTTACTCAGATTATATCTGGAATTCTAGACGAATAATCTGCCCACATTTGTTAGATCCATTTTCGCACAACCTCCACTCACGCGAGCCATTCAACTAGGGCAGCTTCAGTAGGGAATGTAGGGAATTAGCTTCATACACATGGGTGCAGTTGCGGTTTATTAAAAAAATACTCTGCACATACTGAAAAGAAAAAATCAAACTTGTACTACATGTGCATTTGCAAAATTTTGTGCAAAAATATAACTAGATGTCTACTGTCCAAATAAGACTAGAAGGTTTCAAATCTAGCAACTATAGATGTTCACATCTGTGGTACAATTTACAAATAATCATACTTTTTCCTAATATTTTTGCAAGTGTACATGTCATAGCATGTTGTACATCTATGTTTTTCTCCACAGATTTTTGAAATGTAAAAAGTGCAGTTTCAAAATGATGCAGATGCACCCAGGTGTGGAACCCGCATTCAACTTCAGTGTTCTACCGAAAAAAAACTTAAGTGCTGAGTGTTGCCAACTGTCTATAGTAATTGGTCAAACCTTTAATGGTACCACTAGTTTAGAACAATATGAAGGAATTCTAATTGTCTGTCCACTTTTCTTGCCTCTCCATTCTCAATGTACGCCTTTTGTGCGTTATTTTGATCCAGAACAAGGTTTTCTGAGTAAAGTAGTTGTCTCCGTTCCAAATTGATGTGTTGGAAAAAGTATCAATACATTGAATTTTAGTTTTAAGCATTGAAAATGGCAACGACACTGATTCTGAGTTTAGAGTTCTGTTAGATTAGATAGCTTCCATGTTTGCTCCAGGAGACTTGAAATTCCTGCACTATTTAAAGAAAACGGAGATCTAAATCGTTTACGTTTGGTGGGTATAGATTGCAACAGTGCAGATTAATCGGATACATCTGGTTGATACTAGTGTGTAAAAATAAGCATTTAGAGTTGTATAATGTACAGCTCTATTCCATATCTAGCTCTATTCATTTTTTTTAATTCCATTTATACACACTAATAAGATGATGTTATTCACCCTGAAGTTATGAGTTGTAGTTGTAACCATCATTAAGCAAATTAGCATCCAATTCTTCAAACTATTGTTGCTTCAATCCCTTCTTAGCTGCTTCAATTATGTAACTTTGAACCTCATTTTTTAAAAGACCCCCCTGAATGGAATTGTATAGTAACAACAATAACATAGTTTGTTATTTATGAAAATAATTATGATTGCAGTAACTATGGATCTTAACTTGTATACGCTTCTTTTTGTGCGTTTTCTGTTGTTCAGAATGTGTAAAGCTTTAATGCCAGGGGATGAAGAAAGCATGAGCGACGAAGCTATTTGGGAGACGCTTCCTGTAAGTTTTCTGTTACTAATAGATCCGAAAATGGAACCTTCTTAAAATTAATCACAGTTCAAAACTTTCTTCCCTGAAGTAAACATATATATTTTTACAATATCTCCTTCTGTTCACAAGGAAAAATAATGGTAAAGAAATATTTAGATATGGATGCCACTCAATTATAGAACCGAAAGTCACGCAATAGATAGCTAACTTTTTGTTTCGTTGGTAACTTTCTATTTCTGTTCGTAAAATATTGTAAATAAAAATGTAATGATGTGATACAAAGTAATTACTAGATTGAATACATTATACAGCCCCTTTCAGATTGTACAGAGATTTGAATTATTCTATGTAGCACAAAACACAAACTTGGCCCAGCTGTTGATATATCTTGCATCAACTCACCATGAAATAATGCATTGCAGAAGTATATCAGTTAATTACTTAATTGTTATAACAGAGCAAACCTCAGGACTAATTCCCAAATGTATGGTTGGATCATTTAATTCTCTTTGACATTGATGCTTTAGTTCCAGATTTGTCAAATTATATGGACATACTAGCGCCCTCTTATTCAGTTGTTGGTTCATACATTGATAGCTTCCAGAATACGCATTTGTCCACTTTATTTATCTTGTAATCATAATCTCTTTAGTTGGCAGGATCATATATTATTTTGGACATTGGCACTGTCCTAAACTTTAACCACTGATTTCCATTCTAAAATAGTTCGAAAACCCAACTGAGAGATGTCAACCCCCAAAGGTAACTATCACTTTAAACATTAAGTTGCAGAACAGCCTACAAAACAGTTAGCTAAATTGATGATGGAGGGGCCACATGTCAGTTATAATCTGCAGCCCTCTCTTCCTTTTATTACCTGTACATGGTAGAAGAGAGTGAGCCTGAGCAGAGGTAGGTAGGGAGGAGCAGGCCCAGCCCTACCTTGGATCTAGACCAGAGCCAGCACACCCTTATGTTGGATTTTGCTTCATCTCGATGTAATGCACCCAGCTTGCCGTGCCTGGACAGAGGTGCCTTGCTCTGAGCTAGTGATTACACCCGGATTTGGGGAAGGGTACCTCACTTGTGTTGGCCAGTGGTGAGTTCTGTTGGGCTACTGATGATACCGCTTTGCCGTGCATGGATCTGTGTGCACGCCGATCGGTTGATGACAAGTTGCTCGCCAACGATATTTCAGGACACCAATGTTGGCTGCAGAACGAGTTGCAGAGAGGGAGAGAGACCTACGTGTGACGCCAGCTATTGTTGTTTGCTTCCTTGATTGGTTTGTTGCTGCCAATGCGCTATGTAAGCAAGGCATGTCAAATTGGACGACACTCGGGGCAAGAGATAATAAAAAAACTTACTAGTGATACCAACTATTTTTATTTATGCTGCTGCAATGTGCCACGTCAGCATCAGTTGCCAAATAGGTTGCCCACATCAGGGGAAAACCCTCCTAGATTGGTGGAGTTCTGTGCTTTAGGCGTTTTCATAGCTAGAGGGTGTATTCTAGACAGCCTGGACTTTATGGGTGAAAGTTGAACTTGAGTAATAATTGAAGGTCAGAAAATGGGCATTTTCCACAAAAAGTCTTAATTAGAATACAACGATATTCGTGTACCCAGTCTTAAATCTAACTACTATTTGAAGGATTTTGGTCAGAAAATGGACTGAATGTGTCCTGAAGTGTCATTTTTTTGCGTGATCCCAGAGTGACATGGTTTTTGAACTGGGTGAGTGTTTCAATGCAAATTGATAAAACACAGCGCTGTGGAAGTACTTTAAGACAAGTCTGTGAATAGCATTTTCACATTCAACATATGTTATGCTGTTGTTATATCACTGTGAGTCTGTGACACTGTCAATATTGTTACAGTTTGACAACACAAATTGTAAAAAAAGAATACAAGTCCTTTTTATCTTACCTACAGTAGGGTCATTAATATTTATCTTATATTAGATGCCTTTGATTTTGTAACCAGCATTTCTGGGTCGCAATCTCTATGGTGTTTCTTATAGCTGCTACAACCTTCACACTTCTCAAGTTATCTGGTAAAGTTTCCTGACTCGCCTTCCAATTTTTATGTCATATAAGAATGAGTATCTTACTATTGTCTTGACAAACATCTTATTTTTGCTCAATGGTTATAAACTAGTGGGTGTTTTGAGGCAGCTCGTTAGTTCTTCTCGAGGCTTTTACCATAGAGTTAACAAAGAACATATGCTGTTCGTCAATTGTTTTGTGCTTCTGGATTACAGTTGAATCTTGTTTCTACGCACATGACTACTACAGTCTGCTAGGGCTCCATAGGATGGAAGGCCTATGCTTTCTAGGGTTCTTTTATTTGTTCACTAGAGTAGTAGAAGGAATGTTCATTGTGAGATATTCTCCTGCAAGGGTGACTTAGGAGTTATCAGTGAGACAATCTTGTTTTGAGACTGCCGAGCAGGTTTTGTGCTCTATAGGTAGTAGAAACGATCTATATACTTCCTGAGCCTGAGGAGTTACATTCTGTCAGATCTCCCAAAGCATTACCTAAGTTAATAATTTTTTGTTGGGCCTCCTTCTAATGCACAATATGATGTTATAATAGTGGCTTATTACATATGGCAGGTGATGTTGGTGCTTTGGGATGGTGGGATTTATTTATAAATTATGGGTGAGACTGATCTCCGATAAAATTCTTACTTAACAGCTAGGATGTCTAATAATCTAATCCATCAACTTGTTTATACAGGATCGCAGAGTGTTTTGCTTTTCTTGTTTGTACAAGGTGGTTTAATCCGATGATTCATAGGCCTCCTACTCATGGGGAGGCTAGCTCATCATCAACAGCTATTAGATATCGTGATTGGGAGAGTGGTCTTGTCCTCCCATCACTGGAAGACCATGAACAAGAGAGGATTTGTGGCCTTCCAGACATAGGAGGTCATCTCATGAAAATACCACTGGTGGTTTTCCAAGTTTTGCTTTGTATGCGGCTGGAGGTACATGCCATTCAAATCATATATTATGTAGGAAACATGATTGAGATTAACGGGTCATATCTACTATTAGACGCTGGACAGATGAAGAACTGCCAGGGAAAAAATGTCTTCTTTCGACAGAACATATTACGTACTTGAATTCTGAAAACATTGGCAACTAATTCTTCTGAATCTGAACAGATCTTTGGTGTTCATCTAGTGCGTTTAGTAAAATGTAAAACCCCTTCATTAGCTAGAAAACTTATTTGATCCGTAATGATCTAAATGACCTTATTGTTGTTAGCAATCCCTTATGATCAGTAGCTTAATTCTAATTGCTTTTCAGGGTACACCACCTAGCGCTCGCTACATTCCAATATTTGCTCTTTTCTCCCCACTATTTATTCTACAAGGAGCTGGTGTCCTTTTCTCGATAGGAAGATTGGTGGAGAAAGTTATTCTGCTATTGCGTAATGGACCAGTTAGTCCGAATTACCTTACAGTATCATCAAAAGTCCGTGATTGTTTTGCTTTTCTTCATCATGGTTCAAGGTAAAAATTGATAGTTACTATAAGCTGTTATTATATCTATTTATTTTCTTATTGGCTTATATATTTGGCGATCCGTTATGGAGCAATGTAACAGTATTCCACCTTCATGCTGACTTCTAACATGGTAGCTTTGTATATATGTTGTTCAGGCTTCTTGGTTGGTGGTCTATTGACGAAGGGAGCAAGGAAGAGCAAGCTCGCCTGTTTTATACTGAATCTAACGGGTATCTTACTTCAGCTCATTCATGCGAACTCATAAATTACGTTAATTTGCCCAGTATGCTGCTATTTATCTTTTGTCAATGTTTACAAAGTCTCTGAACTAGTTGAACTACTTTACTGTACCTTTGTTTTCAGGTACAACACATTCTCTGGTTACCCACCTGAGGTAGTAAAGAAAATGCCTAAGAAGGATTTAGCAGAAGAGGTATCCCTTTTGCTGTTTCTTGATTCTATAATTATTTACCACATTACAGTTTTATTCACTACCTGTGATTATCAACAAAAGCAACAACTTTCCTGCTTGTTCACTTTCAGGTTTGGAGACTCCAGGCAGCGTTGGGAGAGCAATCTGAAATCACCAAGTCTACCCAGCAGGAATATGAAAGGCTTCAAAATGTACTTTCTCTTTGGCTCACTTGTCCAGGCTCATTTTTTATTGGAATCAGTTGTCTGGCTGGTATGTCGTTTATTCTCTGTTGACAAAGCCAAGCAAATTCGGTTCATTTCAGGAGAAGGTACTTTGTAGGATTTGCTACGAGGGAGAAATATGCATGGTCATACTTCCGTGCCGGCACAGAACTTTATGCAAGTATGCTTCAGCCTCTTGCTCTTGCCCTACTCAATCTTTTTACACATATCAGTTTGTTGTTAAAATAGAGGCTACCATATTTCTTCGCTGTGTAGGTCTTGTGCTGAGAAGTGCAAAAGATGTCCAATCTGCCGTAACCCCATCGAGGAGCGCATGGCTGTATATGATGTTTAAACCTTGCTAACAAATCTGAACATTGCAAATCTGTACATGTGGGCTGTGTGATTTCGTGCATATGGGCTCGATCACAACTTTAAGCTGATTGAGGTCTGCACAACTCCAGAAAAGTTCAGCAAACATAGAGAAAACATATCTTGTCTAACCAAAAGGAAGGAAAAGATAGCTGCTGAGCATTTTTGGGTTCCAGTTATGTACTGTCAGTCTGTAAGTATGTCACCTTGGCTTCTTTTTGTGCCTGATAGATGTTCCCGTTTGACTTAGGTTGTGTTTCAATGTAAATAAAAATGTCCCGTTGTTTGTTTACTGTCCCCTTCACCTTGAGAAAAAAAGAGTAAATGTTCAGGTCTCCTGGAATGGCATCTCATGGAACAAAATATCTATGGTTCCGCCTGGTGAAGCGTAGCTCATGCTGTGAGGGGCCTACGCTTCTGGAAGGATTTTTTTATGGATGGACTCCAAATATTTATACGTTGTGCTGCAATGCTAAGAAGCTTCTCCCCTAGTTTTCTAGGGTTTACCGTTCATTTGGCGATTACACGGAGTCAACCATGTTCTACCGGTGATTTGCTGGCGAGACGGGAGTCATGTAGCTTATTAGTGAACGTAGTGCATGACTGAACAACACCGTATTGATTGCGGTGGTGATGGGGAGAGGAAGGAAGAGGGAGTAGATGGAGGCATAGCCGACGAAGATAGATGAAGGAGAGAAGGCAGCATTGGATCAGTTGGCGGGTGGAAGAGAGGGATGATGGCAGACCTGGGGTTGAGCCGAATCTAGAAGATTGGTTTGAAAAAGAGATCAATCTTGATTTCTCGGAGGAACTAGACGATTTGATCAAGGAGGTCCAGTCTTTTGAGTCCATGCCACAAGAACCTTCAGCCTACATTATTTAATGCTATGTGTACAACATGTGCGGCAGCAACAGAAGTACAAAACACAACCCAACGACATTTCTAACCGATCCCCTAAAATTTAGTGGAGTAAAAGTCGGAGTAAAGTTAGTGGAGTAGAATTTTACTCCACTAACGGTGGCCGCACCTAGCCGACCCCCTATAATTAGCGTAGTAAAATCAAATTTGTAACCGTTTTGTATACTAGCCGCACAAACACAATCTCTATACAATTACATATCTTAAAATCATTCAAATTAAAGCATGGATAGCAATAATCGTCATAACATTAAGTTTCATCACCGTGCTTTTCAAATTTAAACATGCAAAGTTCACTCAAAAGACATCACTTCAAACACAATGTTTGATTCAAAATCAGCACAAACATAGCATGTACATGTTGTGGATCGAGCCAATCTTTGGCATGCACCACCACCCTCTTGGCCACCACCACTCAAATGAGGTCATCGGCAAAGAAATCAACGTTGACATCTTCTCGGCTACCACCATCTCGGCCACCATCACCATCCTACAATGTCAAAGCAAGCACTATAAACAATCACTACCGATCACGAACAATCACTATTGAATTCCAACTGAACGCGGGGTTTTATTTTTACCTTGTTGGCATTTCATCAAGCACTTGGCGGTCGCGTTTTTTGTTGCCGGCTGCGGCCGCTGCTCGCGCCGGAGCAGTCGCCGTAGGGGCAGCCGGAGTTGGCGCACGAGGAGTAGGCTTTGGACGAGGCGCCGCCGCGGTCTTCTTCGTCTTCTTCTTGGCGGCCACGTCGGCGAGCGCCGACGCCGTCGCCGTCGGCTTTTGAGACCGTTTGCCTCCGGTAGGTGCGGCGGGAGGGCGGCGTGTTGTTGCCGGAGACGCGGTGGCCACCCCGGACACCATTGGCACGGTTGGAGGCAGAGCTTGGACCCGGTGGTTCTTTGCCATCCCCAATCTTTTTTTGGCACCGGCGGCGGCGCGTGGGTGGTTTCTGGTGGCGATTTGCCGACGCCAGTGGCCGGTGGGGTGAGCGGGGGTGTT
>CBMN011746150.1:0-11657 GCA_000582825.1 Hordeum pubiflorum | reverse complement strand
AGTTAACTAGTTCGTTGATCAAAGTACGCCAACATTTTATTATACCGTGTTAACATTTTTTCAATTCACGGTTTTCAATTTTTCTTAAGTAAATTCCTTTTTGAATTATATTAATTTAAAACATAAATAAAAAGAAAATCTAACTTTTTATTGTGATGTCAACGTGACATCATCATGACGACCTTTGTCTACCTAGGGCCGGCCGACCACTGAATGCCTGTAATGTGCACGCAAGCGTGGCAGCCATCTGTCTCGCTAGAGGCGAGACATAGGTGTGCCCGAGAGCAGAGGTGGGCCTCGGGCCTATGTGTCAGGCCGGCAAGGTCAGGCCGGTTTGCGTGAAACTAGCATCCGTCGTCTCACCTAAAGTTTTCCTGTAGCGTGCATGTGTATGTGTTTGTTCACTTTTTTTCCTTTTCCTTTTTTATTTTTGTTTGATTTTCTTAATATTTTCTTTGGTTTACTTTTTTCTTTGTTATACTTTTGCCATCATTGTTTCATTTTCCTTTGGTTTCTCTCATTTTTATTAAGTTTTTTATCCCTTTTTCTTTTCTTACCTTTTCTCTTTGGTTTTTTTATTTAGTTCTTTCTTTTAACAGTGTTTTGTTTCTTTATTGATTTTTACTGTTTTCTATTCTCTTTACACATGTTTCTTCTGTTTTATTTTTCTTTGATATTAGTTGTTTTTTTCGGTTTTCATAGTTTTTTTTGTTTTCTTTTGGTTTTGATTCTACATTTTCCGTATACATCCAGCTCATTTTTTTAATACATGTTTAACTTCTGTCAAATATTTGTTTAACATGTTTAAATACATGGTTAACTGTTTTCTATATATATTTTAAACATTTTTTAAATGCTTGCTTACATTTTTCAAATACATAGTTAGCATTTTTGAATACATAGTCATCATTTTTCGATAAACATCTTAGCATTTAAAAAAGCTTAATTAATTTTTTTTCAAATATAACATTACCATTTTTAGTACATGGTCAATATTTTTTTATACACATTTAATATTTTTTAGCTGGTTCAACATTTTCTCAATTGCAAGAATAACATTTTCTGAATACATGGTCAACATTTTTTCTATACACATTTAAAACTTTTCAAATACTTCATTCACATTTTTTAAACAATTATTTAACATTTTTTTCAAATGCTTGATTAACCTTTTTTTAATACATGTTCAATTTTTTTCATACACACTGTATTTTTTTTGTATACATGAGAAGCAGTTTCTGTATTCACATTTAATAAGTTTCAAGTGCTTGGTCAACATTATTTTCAATTGTTTCTATATAAAGTGTTTTTTTAATATATTTATGTAAAATATGAAAAGGATAGAAAAAGTGAAAATATAAAGCCGAAAATAAAAAAACAAAAGTGAAAAAAGAGGTTGTGGCCTCCCGTGCTCGTGGACCGGCCCATCTCATACATTTATTCAGGCGAGGCTTCCTTAGGTCTCGCGTGAAGCAAGGCATAGAGGTGTCTCGTTTTGGGCCAGCTAGGGTCGAGCCGCTGGGCTGCTGGCTGTGTCTTAGCTGGACCGGCTCTGTTTTATTTATTTAAAGCATTTTATTAATTAATGGCAGTAGGAACCGAAATCAAATTAATTGAGACATCAAACGTGACCTCTCTATCCTTTTTCTAGAACGAAGACGCAAGCAATATTATCTGACTTTAAATTAGTAAACCCCATGAACAAGGCAAGCGATAGGTGCGGAAGATCAAAGGGTCCAAGTGCCACCACACAAGCATAAAAACTATGAAATACATGGCACCAGGCCCAACACAACGAGCACACATGCTTAACAACCTAGAAGACTAAGACTCCATAGGACGCAGAAGCAAGATTTCTCACGAGGCTTTGAGTGAAGTGCAACTTGTCTATTGCCCTTTGCATTGCTTCACTGTCATCCGTTTTCCCAACGATGTCCATTGCTGCAAGAAAAAAATGCATTTGAAGATCACAACAACCGTACGTAGGGAAAACTGACTCGATGGTAATTTTGTTACGAGTAACCTCTCTAGCTTTCATGGACATTCGCTTTCTCTTTGGCGCGTAGTTCGCATGCTGCTGTGATGAGGTCTTCTTGGCTTACCACCTAATCAAAGCCTTGGGTAAAACATTGGAACACCCTCTTTTTTCTTCTAATTGAAAGGCAGCGCCACTTCTAATTTCTCAGAAGAAAAAAAATCATCATACCTCGTTCAAGGCATGCATTTTCTTGGACCACATTCAAGAGCCACTCTCCATGCATGTTACATGTACTTGTTCGAGTTTCCTAAAAAGGAAAAGAACTGGAGAAAAAAAGAACTTGAGCCATGTGGGCTCAATTGTGTTAGCGAATGTTCGGACGAACCCGGGGGCTTTGTTTTTCAGCTTTACGAATGTGTGTGGTGCGGGCATCCGGCGGCGCGCCACGCAGGCATGCTTCGTGCGTACGACTGTAACAACAAATGAGGTGAGCCCGCGGGGTCATTGCTGGGAAGAGGACAGGGGACAGAGGCTACAACGTCAAGCAACAAACTGCTAATCTACTGCCTCTCTTTCCCTAATTTTGTTTGGCTTCACGCTAATCTCAAGTAGCGCCTTTAGTAGCAATTTCCACTCAAGTTCCGTCGATCGGGATGGGATAATTTGAGTAGAGAAGAGAGGAGAGGAATGTGCGGCCACCAAGGAGCAGATCTACGTATATGTGTGGGGTAGTAAATTATCAAAGGAAGTCTTGTTAATTCTGTGTTTAACTATAGTGAAATGATCCTGAGGGAATTATGGATTTTTTTTGCAGGTAAGGGAATAAAAATGAAAAAAAAATCTGGGCCATAGGATCTGACATGGATGGCTCAGACGGGGGTGGAGGGACCCCTGTCCACTTAATGTATATTTCACGAAACACACCCTATAAAATACTTACATATAAAGTAGGATTGTTGCAGTAATCACTTCAAAAATTTCATATTCAGTCGGTATGTCCTTAGTAAATAAGACTATTTTCAAACCTTGAGAACATTGATGCAATGATGTGTTAATTAATGTGCATGTGTTCATACCAAAAGGTACTCTAATTTCTTATGCACCTAACGAACAAACAAAATTAAACATTCTTTACATGCTGCCCATTGTATGTGCAATGGCTCGGTTATTGAGGTTACAATTTCACAGCTCGATTTTTCGAGCTAATTACTTTTCTGACTTTAAAATAATGTTCAGTTCACCCACCAATCAAATAGTGCCTTTCTTAACGAAACATGATCCAAGCCCACGTTGCTTAACCTTGTGACAAGGGCTGCGATAGCCGCCACCGCTATGAGCTCCTTTCACCGGATCCTCAATGTGTTTTGCAATATTTGGGAAAGGAAATGGGAGTTTAGAATAGGAAGTTGTATTGAGATTAAACTTGGGATGAGTCGTTTTATTCTCAATCCTTGTTTGCCGCATAATAGGAATATGTGTGAGGATTGGAGGAGAAATTGTGTTCTCTTGTTTGGTTCGTGGGAATTGAGGATGGACTAGACAAGGAAAGTTAACGTAAATTATGATGAAAGGTCAAGATTGACTCACTAAAACAATTCTCTTACAACTCCCACCCCCTCCCTTGTTAATAAAAACGGTGGGAGTTGGAGTCTCAAGTCCCATGCCTATTCACTTATGAATTCCCAACCCCCCTAAACAAAACAATAGATTTGAAGTCGCATATCCCTTTAATTCTCACTCCCTAGCCCTAATTACCCTCAACCAAACACATTGCTTGTCACGGGCGAAGCGCACCACTAGGCAAGCTTGTGCGGTGGCGATAGCAGAGTCTTTCTCCCATGTGCTAGTCCACGACCTTACGTTATCCGATGACTGATAACGAGGCATCTGGTGTGCGGTTGTCGATGCGACGACGATAGGATCGACTCTAAGTTAAGCTGAGGTCGGGGTGGCTTCCTAGCTCGTGGCGACACCATGGCTAGGTTGGAGCGTCTTAAAGACATTCCTAGCTAGGTGTGGCCACAGTTTGGCCTCGTGGCTATGCGGGGCTTTGTGGATGTGGCTTAACCTCGGGTGAGTCATCCGTGACACCGAGGCTTCCTGACAATAGTTGGCTCCGATGATCGACCATTAGATCCAAGCCTATGGTATTTGGTGGCGACTCGACGGCAGCCGGTGGCTTGGTCGGCTATAACAACAGTGGAATGGTTGTAAAGTGGGCGACTCAAAGCGGTGCATCGGTGGAGTAGGGATAGTGTGGATATAGCTTGTCATGTCTTGGCATTTTAATCACCGTCGACCTCCACATCGGCTCTGCGGATCGTTCGTGCTATAAATTGAAGTTGTGATGACATTTGGCTCTTGAAGTTGTGCGCAGTTCATGATTCGTATGCATGTCCTTGGTTGCATTATGTTGTCCACGTGAATGATTCACACACACGGCTAGTTCGGACATGTATACCATGGAACGATTTTTATTTGAATATTTCGTGATCATGGTATGTACACGAGCCTCTTCATGCAACATCGTCTTCTTCCACAAGTGGTGACGACAATACACAGTGTCTTCGGTTCGGTGGTACGCTCCTAATTATCGGGTCTCAAGCTCCGAGGTGAAAACCTTAGTTCCGAATTTTGACGGTTGCACCTAGAAATGGCCGTGGCTATGCATTGTTATGTTATTGAAGGCATTGCTTTGGAGATTCCTCATACATCATGCTCTTCGGGGTGAAAACCCAAGATTTCATCTTCATCGGTTAGATCTAGCGACAATGAAGCTTGCGTGTCATACCCTCTCGGAAGGTGTTGCTTTCGAATAAACTTTTCGTAGTTAGTTGTGATGGGTGGTGGGGTAGTGTTGTTGCTTGTTTGCTCTGTTGCGTGTCATTTGTCGCGTCGGCTCTCTTTATTTATCTGTTTGCTATGTGCATCCTCAATATCTTGACTTGATTTTGATATTGTAGAGTTGTAGAGTCCATATGTAATTGGTATCATCTTGATATTTATTTCTTTGCCAAGGGGTATTATCTTGATATTAATATATTAACCTTTGTGGAAATACTTCATTTGGCACCTACATCTGCCACTATCTTTTGAACATGTCATAAATAACTACTGGATGGTTGTAAGGACATCTCCAACGCTGCCCCCAAACCATACATCACATCCGCACGTGGACCCAGGGAAAGGGGACCAGTCTACGGACACTGATGCGGGAGCCGGCCATTCAATCGTAGCCGCATTCATTTCAAACCATATTTCTACTAACCGGACGATTTTAAACAAACATGATAGAATTCATCATTTCAGGTAGAAAATAGCACAAATCGTTCATAAATAGCATGCAAATATGTCTAGTACAACAATAGTTCTAATTCAACGAGATTAATAGAATGTTCAATACTTTTTTTTCATGGATGGATCATGTTATCTCACAGACATTGCCTTTGAGCTTCATCCAACAATGTATGTGCGTGAATGGTCTATCATCTGATATGTAGTGCATGCTACACAACGTGTAGAGCAACATTGAGTGAACTAATGAATCAATCAACATGCAAAGCAAGAAGAAGCAAAACTTACGATCTCCATGGTTGCCGCACACATTGGCCACATTGCTTCCAACCGATCAACCATGCCACCAAACTTTATAATGGAGTTTTGGACGGTGTACCATCGATACGCTAATAAATTTTCATTGCGTTTATGGATGATGTGCATGTCACATGGCGCGTTGTGCTTTCCTGCAAGGAACGAAGTATGCACGCGCGGCCAAAAGACCGCTCGTTCTGCTCCTGCCTACGAAGTCCGCAGATACGACCAACCACTCATCTCACAACAACTCATCCACCTTCACTAAATACCCTGTCATCCTTCTTTCTCTAAAAAATGACATGAACTTCCAAAATAAGCTCAATGACATTTGGTCGAACAGCTGCCGAGCGTGGTGTCTGCCATGGACGGCGTCAAAAGGGGGCGGAGGGTACCTGGCTGCGGACGGATCCTAGGTGGACGGCATCGTAGTACAAGGCGAGCGAAAGCGTGGATGGGGCTTCGGATATCCGACAATGCCTGGGCGGCGGACGGAGAGGTACAACAACGGCGACGGACAAGAAGGATATAGACGCAAAGCAAGGAGGGCAGTGATGGAGTCGAAGAGAATGGGACCAGGAGGAAGGATTTGAGTGCGCCAAAAGTGCCGGAGTCCTACGCGGCGGAGGTTCGACTCCCGCAAAGCCCCACCCTCAGTTTGCTTCAAATTTACGGGAACATAAACGTTCAGACCATTTCACGGACTGATAATACACCGCCTTAGATGACAGAATGAGTCCGAACAATTTAAGAGTGTTCATTGAAGATGCCTAAGCATCATTCAACGCATGTGTTTGGCTTCGG
Source organism: Hordeum pubiflorum (assembly GCA_000582825.1). Classification (NCBI taxonomy): domain Eukaryota; kingdom Viridiplantae; phylum Streptophyta; class Magnoliopsida; order Poales; family Poaceae; genus Hordeum; species Hordeum pubiflorum. The sequence goes on along the minus strand of CBMN011746150.1, from coordinate 5,284 downwards.
AAAAATTAGCCAACCTACATTGCGCGTTACCAATTTCTTTTCCTCTTCTTGCCTTGCTGGTTTCATTTGGCTTCGTTCTGCATGGGACCCTACTCCCTACGTGCCAAAGTGACAACATACGGCTTGCAGGTTGCTTGCGGAGTTAGCGTTAAGTTCGTCGTCGGGCAGCCTGGCCGACCGACCGTGTGTTGCCACATGTGTGCCTGCCGTTTTCATGTATTTGTATGCCCGCACATGCGTTCGTAGCTCGATAATTAATTATTCATCATTAGGCAAGATTCAGAGTAGTAGGCGTCAAGTTAATTGTCCTGACCTTGCTCTTTTTATATACAAAAAAAACGAAAACTGACAATAAAATAGCTGCTTCCTAGTTCCTGATCCATCGATATCAGTACAAATCTTCCTGGTTACAGATTCCGCAACCCACTAGCTAGGGTCGATTGGGCGGCTCAATCACTCATATATTACTGTTAATTAGGAGCTTCTCAGATGGCATAAGAATATTAAATCTAGAGAATGGCTTGCAATAACTAATCGTGGATGTCAGCCACTTAAGTGTTGTGCAAGTGAGATCTTTCAGATATTAAGTACTAAAACGGAAAGCTTTCCTTTTGACTTTTTTTTTCATTCTCTACTGTTCATTTAAGCGTCCAACAATGAATAATAACTGTGAATAGTAATCACGTGTGGACAGTATCCGGTAATGAACAGTGTTTTAGAGAGGAAAGATGACCTTCTTTACATACATAAAACATCATAGAGTTTAACATTTTCATAAAGATTTTTAATAAAAAATATTATTTATGAATAGTACCACTTATGAACAATGTCCTGAAAAAAATGACTTCTTTTTTACGTGTTGTATATCATCATAGGTTTTACATTTCCAACAGGAAATCTTCATGTATGTTTTATTGCCTCTTACACGTACAAGTACTCTGATATTTTTATTATTATTATTATTCATGCTCTCTAAACTGTTTACGGGTTTCCTCTAATACAATTATGTCATGTTATCTTTTAGACTTACTTATAGATAATTATCTAAAGTGAAAAACGCACAGATCTAATGGATACTTAAAACACACTGATAAAAAGGCGAATAAATACCAATTTAGTTTGATCTGATCTATATTCATATTATTGATAATTAATTTTACATATTAGCATTGGTCTTAGTTAAAAAATGGGCCTAATAAATATCAACTTAGTTTGATATGATCATGTAGTAATTATTTTTTACTTATTGGCATTGCTCTTAGTGATAATAAAGTGAACGTCCTTTCGCTGCAATTTTACTACCAAGCCAAAATCGAAGGAAAAAATCTCATCTTCGTTGCCAACCTTTTTTAATTGTTTAAAAGGGTATGCTCATGTTATTTTCCTTAGATTATTTCTTATGGTCAGTTTCCTGATGATTTTATTTTCCTCTCATAGTTTGAGAGTGAAATCCGATTTTAAGAGAATAGTAAACCTAACAAACCGGAACAGCTAACCCGAATAAACCGAAACGTTGTTTTAAAAAAGTAACTTTGTATGCAACAGTGCTTCATGTGAGCAATGTTTCCACACCCACCGAATAAACCGGAATATACCCATATCCACACACACAAAAAAAAAACTTTGTACAAACAATACCTGAAATGTAAACCGGAATAGTACCAATGTAGTGCATCCGCGTGAACAATAATCGGTGGAAAATACAAAAAGTAAAATCTGAGTTTTTATTCTATAAAAATGATTAAGGATTTCCTCCTTTTTTTGATTTTTTGTATCACCTACTGTTGAGTTACGATCTATTAAAGCTCTACAACCATTATGGTCGTCGCTAACCCACCATCCTTCGCTCATCATGCAAGATAAAAAAACTCACTCTATCGACGGTACTCACACCTACAAAAAACGCTTTTGATGCTACTAATTCTAACATTGTTCGCCTACTAAAACTCCTAGATCAGTGCGATGAAGATATGACAGATTGACAGGCGAGATACAAAAAGAATTCACAGAGATCATGGAAGAAGAAGTCCCTACCACCGAGATAAGAAACAAACAGTTAAGAAATAATATAGCACTGATTCTGTTTCTCCTATTGAATGTCATGAGGCCTCACATGCTAAAGAAATTTCACAGGACAAATAAGGCAAAACACTAATGATTTACCAAAAGACAGACTAAAAAAGATTTTCAATTTGTTGTATAGTATTTAAAATGATTTGTTTTGTACCGCAACCGTACTATTTAACTATTTTCATAAAGAAATCACGGTTTGTCCAAAACTTCAATTGCACGATCCTTCAAACACTTCTGTTCTATAAAAAATGAAATGGACGTCACCGACAATGTTCTTTGTCGCTCTATACAAAAAACAAGTCAAGCATCTGTACAAGCAAGGACAAAAAGATCAACTATGGCCGAAGTAAATGTGTTATAAATAACTTTATTGTACCATTGAACCTTGCCAAAACAAATCTACACCTCTTTTCCTTCCTATAAAACCCAAACATAACAAAAACAAATCCAAACAGCTAAACATGAAAAAAAGACCTACATACAATAAAAATAAAAATTGAAGTATGTATTTGAAATATAAACGAGGCATCCCACGAGCGCTGCGCGCTAGTGTACAAGCTACCTTAGCTAGTGTGATGCATGTTACTATTCGAGATTGGCCGGCTACACCTAAAGTTAAGCAAAGTTGGTGTATACATAAATGGAAGGAACACGATCTTGACAAGAATCTTTTCTACTGGAGAATAGAATAATGGCCATTTTTGGGAAAAAAGGAGGATATTATCCGGCCTCTGCATCAGAGTGATGCATGCAACCATTTTGTTAAGCAAATAGTCCAACAATTTTCGTGCACAAGTACATGCTCTGTCCAGGCTACAATGAAATCCAATGAGAACAAAAAGCTATAAAATGCCACAACCGACTGAAATAGGACAAGCTGACTAAACACCTAGCCTATTATTGGACCGCCATCCAAACCTGTTGTAGATATCCTGAGTTATCATCTCTCATCGGGTAGATCCAGTAACCAAATGCTCACTGCTTCCGTAGGGGTGAGTAACGAACTAACGACCACATACTGATCCATGTAGTGGCCCTATAGATTACCTGCAAAAAATTAATATGAGTTTGTCCGTTAAAAACCATCTCATTTCTGCAGTTTCATATAGCCCATAGTAACGCGCATACTTCTATCTGAATATGTGTCGCGGTCATTGTGTCTACCTCATTTAGTCACGTCCCGAATAACGTGTCAATACTATTTGGAGGGGTAATATTAAAGTCTATATGAGCCGAACGACATAATACTCTAGCCATCGGACACTCAAGAAAGAGGTGTTTAATCGTTTCATCCTGATCAAAAAGCAAGATCGATGGTTGCCTTCCCAACTACGCTTTACCAAGTTATGCTTAGTCAGAATCATCTCCTTGTGAACAAACCACATGAAGACTTTGATTCTTAAGGGCACTTTAATCTTCAAAATATGTATCGATTTCAGGATTGGATCAAACTTGATTAGGTTGACATACATAGATTTCACCGAAAACACACCATTCATTCATAATTTCCAGTGAATGGTATCTGGATCATCAGATAGGTGAACGTCCATCAAACTCCTCACGAGATGTAGCCAAGCGTTCCATCGGTCTCCTACCAACGATCTCCGGAACTGAATATTGAGATGCGAAGACTATAGTATTGTAGCAACATATGCGTCCTTATGCTGCACAATATTATACATGGACGAATATTATGTGGCCAGCGGTTCCTCACCTAGCCACATATCCTCCCAGAATCTAGTAGAATCTCCGTTTCCAATAACGAATTTTGTCCTATGAAAGAAAGCCGCTTTCACTCTCATCAACCCCTTCCAGAAAGGTGAATCATTGGGTAAAAGTTTTTGACTATGGGTACTTGTTACATAATATATGCACCCACATGCCTTTAGTCTCAACAGAAACCCTGTATAGCCACTTGCTCAGTAGGCATCTGTTTTTTACCTCTAAATTTCTCAATGCCTAGCCCCCCTGGTCCTTCGGTCTACAAATGATATCCCATTTCGTAAGTCTGTATTTTCTCTTAGTTTCATCACTTTGTCAAAAGAATCATGATCGATAAAAATCTAACATTTTCCGTACCCCCACGGGTATTTGAAAGAAAGATAGAAGGAACATTGGCATACTCGTGAGTACCAAGTTTATCAATACCAGCCGTCCTCCATAAGACATAAGCTTACCCTTCCAGCAGCTTATTTTTTTTTTCAAATCGATCTTCAATACACTTTTATTCTTTATTAGAAAGTCTGCGATGATGAATTGGTATGCCTAAATAACTAAACGGTAGGATACTAAGTTCACGACCGAACAATTGTCTATAGGCCTCTTGTTTCTCCTTGGCTCTCCCAAAGCAGAACAGTTCACTTTTGTTAAAATTAATCTTCAAGCCCGACAATTGTTCAAATAAACATAACACAAGCTTCATATTTCTGGTCTTTGCCATGTCATGTTCCAGGAATATGATCGTATCATCCGCGTATTATAGTATGGATACTCCACCATCAACAAGATGTGGAACTAATCTCTTACTTGATCGTCCTCCTTAGCTCTACCTATGAAAATTGCCAACATATCTGCTACTATTTTGAAAAAGATAGGTGACATCGGGTCCCCCTATCCTTTAAGATAGGTGCGTCCTTCATGAATAGTTGAATCTCTTTATACGTACGTAAGGCTTGTTGAAGAATAATGGCCATTTGGCACAAGATGCATGCATGCTTGCCCTTTGAGTGAACTGTATTTACTAATGAAGCTAAACTAAGCTTTCATGGTCCACCAACTAAGCTGCCGATAATCTACTCCACTCGGGAACGTTTTTAAAAGAAGACAACTGCTTGGGTTAAGTACTTGCTAGTTAGGAGATGGATGGGATAGATATATTTGTGCAACACACTGCTGGTCCACTTTTTAATCAAAGAAGCCTATACGGACATGATATAGACAACTGTTGGCCTAGCTAAGTGTTGACTCTAAGTCAAAATAATGTATTGTCTATCTATAATGTACGCTTAAAAGAAGCAGTCCAATGCAAATATGCGATGGTTATCCCCCTCTCCACATATGTTATCGATATGAAAATGATAGAGCAAGCCCTAGCATACCTTTTTTTGGGGGTGAAGACCCAGCATACTTAATTTTGCTGATCCTTACAAAGATTCCAAGTAGTCCGTATTAAAGAATCATCAGTGTTTAGAGGCGGCTGGGACCTGTCCCA